>CAJHQP010000857.1:0-146641 GCA_905132765.1 Moricandia arvensis
TTTGCAAAAAAAAACCAAAGAGTTATTTTAAAATGTTTAAAATACTACGTTTTATTGTTTTCTTACAGTTTATTGGTTATCGCTAATTATTAATAATATTGAAGACTAAGGTATCAATTACTAATTTTTATAAAAATAAATTTGAAGGTGATTGTTGTAGAACCAACCCCTCCTCTTTTTATTTTGAGTGTGGACCACATTTAAAACAAGAGACTTTTTGGAGATACCCTACTATTCGAGAGTAATCGAAACAGGTAATCATCATTTTATCACATAAATCGAGAATGTGAGATTTGAGTGGAACGCTTTAGGGATATTGCCAGAGAGATTCATATGGGAGATAGTGAGAGAGACCATTTTGTGATGTTTCTTAGGATGCCAAAGAGACAAATGATGGGGACAGGGATGGAAGAGACAGTGAGGTCAGTGAGGTTAACAAGACGAGCGAGATAGAGTCTGAGAGGCCGTTGCAGCGGCGGAGGAATGAAGAGACGGAGGAGAAGCAGTGGAGCGAGTCAGGGAGGCAAGGTCATGGGGAAGACGAGGTGCAAGGAGTGGGATCTCCAAAGATTACTACGGCGGAGTCGTTCGGTGCTATCGTTTTGGGTGGTACCTTTGATAGATTGCATGATGGGCATCAGACTTCAAGGTTAATTATTGTTTCTCTCTGTGATTTCTGCTTAAGAACCAAAACTAATTGATTGAAATATTTGTTGGTGGGGGTGGAGAAATCAGGCGGTGAAGCTATCCATGGATCAAATAGTAGTGGGAGTATGTGATGAGTTGATGAACAAACAAGTAAGCCATCTCTCTCTTGTGGCTAAAATTGATTGTATTTCAAATTTTTATCATTGTAATGAATGTTTATGTGGTTTAACGCTGAATCTGTTACGCTTTGTTGATGAGCTCGAAAGTTTCAAGGTCTCAAAGGCATTAAAGAGTTCAATTCCACTAATTATGTGAGATTGGAGTCTACAAGTCCAGTGGCCTTAGTTCTTATCATGAGTTGAACAGATGTGTTCTTGCCGTTGATCTTTGTGCCATCTGCTTAAGGGAGAGGAGAGTTATGAGGAGGAGGAGAGGAGGAGGAAGCTGATGATGAGTATAGGGAACACTAAGAAATCGATGATGACAATAGAAGTAAACTAGCAGAAGATGGTTCGGCAGGTCATGTATATGGAGAGGAAGATAAGGAGAACCAATCGTATGTAGTGCCATTTTTATAAGCACAATGACAAATTTGTTTCACGAGTTGTCTGCTGTCCGAAGAGGACCCTATTTTCACTGTGTCTGCTGTCCGAAGAGGACCCTATTTTCACAGTGTCTGCTTTTCACAACATGCTCAATTGCAATGGTTTTTATTAGAGAGATATATAGATTGGAAGGTGGAGTTTTTATCAAGTATGAATGAGTTGAATCGCTGAATTTGGGTTTGCTATGATAGATTTAGCCAAGTTCATGCTAATCATATATTTGCAACATTAAAATAAATTATGAATACTAATTAGCTCTTCCTAAACCTTCTGTCTGTCAATTCATGGTAATCTCGATTGATATACTCCTTATTTTGGATTTCATAGCAGAATGTGGGAGACAGTTGTTTTACTTAGCCGTTGATCTTGGTGCCATGTTCTTACGACTGTTAAACTCTCTTAAGCATTGGATGTGATCCATGTGATTAAACACATGCCGAAAGGTAAAGTAGTTCAATGATGACATGTAATTTAGTAGAAAAATGTCATTGTTTTAGGAATACAAAATCTGTTTATTCACGAGTTCATACTGCCTAGATTTTTCAGGCCACGAGTCAATTTAGAGGAGCACCTGCTTTTATAAATGTGTTTACCCCGAATCTCATAGTCAATGTGACATATTTTCATCCTCAATGCATCGCCAAGAGCTATAGCAGACCTTCCGAGAACGGTTTCGACCAACATTGTTGTTAGCGGACCATTGTCTTCCTCTACCCAGAGAACTAAGGCTTTTCTCTTCTTCTTTTCGGTTTTGTTTTTATCTTATTCGAACCATGTAGGTGTGGGCATATTAACCAAAACCCGAACCCGAACCGAACCTAAAAACCTGAACCCGAATCCGAACTAAATTTAAAATAAACCCGAACGGGTATAGGATTCATTGACTTCGGATACCCGTACCCGATAGGTTATACCCGATAACCGAAATAATACCCGAACAAACCCGAAATTACGTATAGAAAGTAAAAAAAATATCCCCTTTCCTAAATCTGTTCAGCTTCCCGAAAATCTCTCAATCTAACCTATTCCAAGATACGACCTTTGATTTTCAAAACTGGAACCTACCAAAAGTCTTCTATCTTCGGCTTCTTCTCCTTCTTCGACAAGGAGAAAGAAATCAAAGGCCAATCCTCTTCTTTTCTAAATCAAAATAATATAAGCTTCTTCTCTTTTTGTTTCCGTTAATTGATTGTTCAATCTGATCTATCACATGGCTTTGTTGACTCTGAAGCTTCTCCAAATAATAATGTAGTGCGTAGTAGACTAGTAGTTATATATCACTGCGTAGTAGAAAATTTAGATCGAGAAGGGAAGAACAGTCCATAAAAAAAATGTTTTATTAATGTTTTAAAAGTACAAACCAAGTCTGGTTTTGCTTTCTTTGGTCGCAAGTTGTTTATTTATATATACAAAACTAGAAAAGAGTGTCTATGTGCATAATAGAAAGTTTAGTTTTGTTATTATTGTTTTCTTTACGTGAGTTGCAATATGATATAAAGTTTATTATATTAGTTGATTATTGAACTAACATTGATTTCCTTTTGTTAACAGATGGACTCATCATCACTACCTTTTGAAGGCACCGTAAACAAAGATGCAGAGGATGATTTCAATACTCAAGAGTCTGATCGAAGAGGCAAACGAAAACAATCAACTGAAGATAGTCAGGATCAGAATAAACCAAAACGTGTACTCCCCACAAGATCTGATGTATGGGGTCACTTCCAAAGAAGTGAAGAGAACCGTGACAAATGTGTGTGCAACTACTGTCTAAAGAGCTACACTTGCCCATCAAAGTCTGGAACTACCAATTTGCGCAATCATCTTAACTGTTGCAAGCAATACAAAGCATGGCAAGATGGTCAAGATCATACTAAGAGCCAACAAATCATTACTAAGGAAGGTCTTTTGAAGAGTGCAAAAATTTCAGAGGATGTGTTTAGAGAAGCAGCAAACAAAATGGTCGTAATTAGACAGCTGCCACTCTCCTTTGTTGAAAGTGTAGCTTTTAAACACTTCTGTAATAAGGTAATTTTATTAATGTCATCTTTTAAATTTTTAAACATTTATGTGATAACTTTCTATGTAAATCTATGCTAATATATCTCTCCTTTTAATGTGTAGACTAACCTCCATGTTCCTCATTCAAGACGTACAGGTACTAGAAATATAGTAGAGATGTATGTTAAGAGAAAGGCTGCTCTTAAGAAAGTGTTTAAAGCTAACAAGCAAAGAGTTTCCATCACCACAGACATATGGGTGTCTCAAGTAACAAGTAAATATAGTTCTGGATCATATTTTAATTTATTTTTAATGATCATTTTTTTTGATATAACTAATCATTCATTTTGTTTCTTACTTTGTACAGGGGCTAGCTATATGGTGATAACAGCTCACTACATAGATGCATATTGGCGGTTGAACAAACTGATCATTGGGTTTAAATATGTAACCGATCACAAAGGTAAGACTATTGCATTTGTTCTCTTAGAATGCCTAGCTGAGTGGGGAATAGAAAAGGTGTTTTGTATCACTGTGGACAACGCAACTGCGAACAGCAATGCTTTGATGCTTTTTGAAAGTAGCTTCTCTGAAATATCTGATGAATCATTAGTCATGAAAGGGGAATTTATGCATGTGAGATGTGCTGGTCACATTATTAATCTGATTGTGAAGGATGGCTTGTCAGACATAGATGATAGCGTGACTGCAATCCGCAATGCAATCTCATATGTAAGATCTGGAACTAATAGGCAGAAAGCGTTTGAGCTTAAGGTACATTCTGGTAGGATGAAAAGAGGAAGTTTGCCACTAGATTGTCTTACTAGGTGGAACTCAACCTACTTGATGTTGCAGAGAGCACTTACTTTCAAAACTGCATTTGATAAGATGGGTTTTGAGGACAAACCATACAATGATCATTTCATGGAGTTGATCAAGGGGGAAAAAAGGGTCGGACCTCCTGTTAGTGACGATTGGCGTGCTGTTGGAAGACTAGAGAGATTTCTTATTATCTTTTATAACTCAACCCTAGTTGTCTCTGCATCTACCACACTCAATGCCCATAAGTGCTATGGTGAGATAGTAAACATAGCATCCAATTTGAAGTTGCTTTCTAATAGCTACGATGCTGATTTGAAAGTTAAGGCTGAGGAGATGTTGATGAAGTTTGATAAATATTGGGATGGGTTGAAGAACATTAAAAAGATTTTGGTGGTGGCAAGCGTCTTTGATCCTTCAAAAAAAATGAAGTTTGCAAAGTTGTTCTTTGAAGATCTTTACGGGGAAGAAAGTGTAGAGGCTAAAGAGCTAAATGAATCAGTTCTTACCATTCTATCTGATTTGTTCAAGGAGAATTGTGAAAGAAATGGTAATCAAGCTGCAGCAAATGTGCAATCATCTCAGTCTACTCAGTCTTCACAATCTCAAGAACAGCCAGCATTCGATTTGCTTGACTATGAACTCGGCTACCACAGGATTGAGAAAAAGTACAACACAATGTTAAATGAGAGTGGAGTGAGAGACATCAATGAGTTGGATGCTTACCTAAAGGCTGATGTCGAGACTGGAGATGTAACAGCTGGATCTGACTATGTTCTCTCTTGGTGGAAAGTAAACTTTAGCAAGTACCCTATTCTGTCACAGATAGCTCGAGATGTTTTTGCTATGCAAGTATCTTCGGTTGCATCTGAAAGTGCATTCAGCACGAGTGGGAGGTTAATAGACCCACACAGGAGTTGTTTAACTCATTATATGGTTGAGGTTCTTATGTGTACAGAACAGTGGATGAAACAAGATATCAGACTTGAATCGAAGGTGCTCACTAATGCCCAGTTACTTAAAGATGTTGAGCATGAAGAAAAAATGGAAAGAGGTTTGTATGTTCTTGTATTACTCACATTTTTCTTTTTTTTATGTTTGTTAACACTAACTTTTACATTACTTGAACAGAGTATGAACATGTATCACAGCTACAAGATTAGAGGACTAAGCTAATATGGATTTGGTTCAGGTAATAACATGTTCCTCTCATCTGTGATATTTTTTTGTTGTGATTTTTTTTAATCTTTTAACAACAGAAATTATATCTTTTGGTGTTACAGGATGAGGATGAGTGATATGGAGATTTTTTTTCAGTTTCTTAATGATCTAAGACTATGTTTTTGTTTAAGTTTTGATATGAAATCATTTTGCTACTTTTGGAATTGCAACATATGTTGTTTTGTTTCAGTTAGATGGTTATTATTTATGATTATTATTTATGAAACATGTTTAAGTTTGGTTTGAATGTTTGGGGAAAAATTCTGTCTATATGTATTTAGGTTAGTTTGGATGTATCTGAAATAAACCGAACCCGAAAAAAATATATCCGAACCCGATCCGAAATATAAAAAAATCCGAATGGATGCTAAACCCCTTTACCGAAAAACCCAAAAACCCGAATCACCCGATCCAAACCCGAACGGGTACCCGAACGCCCACGCCTAGAACCATGTAACAACTAACCAATTTTTGGTTTGGATTGAATTTTTTTAAATACAATATTGTTATAATCAACCAAGCTCGGTAGGCTGAGAGTTATTACATGCTATTTTGATAAATTATGCATGTTGTTTTATATGAGTTAAATAGTACTTTTAACATATTAGTGAACACAACAATCACATAATAATACTAATCATAGTTTTGAAGGAACGGTTCAAATACTGAGGCCATATTGTTTTGTAATTTTATATTATTTAATTTGACACTGATGTTTTATTGAAAATAAGACAATTTAAATAATTTTTGTTGAAAAGAAATTGTTTGAAAAATATACATTCAGAATGAATATAACCTCCTATTCAGATACATAAAACTAATATGCAAATATTTTGTATTTATTCGCCAGTGACAAACAAATCAAGTAAGTTATTATTTTGGTGTGCAATATAAGAAGTTGTGATTGACAAGATAAATATGATAAAAAGATAAAGTTATATGTATTATCAATCTAAATTTTGTTATGCCGGTAAACTTTACTATTAATTCATATAACTATCATATATTTTTCCCAAGATTCTCCTACCTTAGTCCGATACAGCTTAGCCATTAACTTCACAATTTTCGGAAATGTGCTGATCTATTGCAACATACTATATGTACCATATGTTTCGGTTCCATTATCAAACTCAAGTATGTATCATATCTATAATCTCTAAAAAAATATTTATAATCACATGTGTTATATAGGTAATTACTTACTTCTTGATTATTAAATATATATTTTATTTTATAATTTTATAAATATGTAAATGGATTGACGTAAAATAACTAATATTCCCTCCGTTTTATTTTATTTGTCGTTTTAGGTTTTTGCACACAGATTAAGAAAACATTTAATTTTACATATTCTCAAAATAAAAACGCCATTACCTATACAGTTAACCATATTTCAACCAATAGAAAATAAAATGATATATAAAATCATTAAATTTTGCATTGAAATTATAAAACGACATTTATTTTGAAACAAAAAAATTTATTCTACAACGACAAATAATTTGAAACGAGGTAGTATTATGTAAAAATAGTTTGTATAGATTATACTCATCCTGTGCAAGGCACAAATCTTATCCTAGTTTAATGTTAACCAGAAACACTTTAGAAGCACAATATTAACTACTGTCGATTGATTGTATCCAAAAGTAATAATTAGGTTACCGGAAACATTTTATAAGCACAATATTAAATGTGTCCCATTTAGAAAAGTTATGTTATGTGTTTGGAGAATATATTGTATAATTTTTTACATTAGTATTATAATATTTTAGGGTTTTTTTTTATTTTTTTTATTTAAGTTTTGTGTAATATTTTCATTCATACTTAAGTTTAATTAAATAAAAAACTATTGTTAGAATATTATTAAGTAAATAAAAACATATATTTAACAAATATTCTACAAAATGGTCAAAAATCACATATAAAGAAGTCATGATTCTGTTTTAATGGTAAGATATATCTTAATGATATCATATAATATTTCTCTATAAACAATTAGTCTCAAATTTAATATCATCTACTAGATTTTGATCCGCGCTTCGAAAACGCAGATTTTTCTTTGGATTGTAAAAAAGTCTGTTAATTAATATTTTAGAATTGGTGTATATTATTATGGTACAAAATCATTTTATCGAAGAAGGGTATGTTTAAAAATTATATAATTCATGAATTAGTTTATATAAGATTTTGTATATACACTTTTATATAACTGATTTTAGGCCTG
The DNA here is from genome assembly GCA_905132765.1 of Moricandia arvensis. NCBI lineage: Eukaryota > Viridiplantae > Streptophyta > Magnoliopsida > Brassicales > Brassicaceae > Moricandia > Moricandia arvensis. Next base: position 7,519 of record CAJHQP010000857.1, read on the forward strand.
GATATTTTACCGGATCTAAAAAACAAACCCAAATCGACTTGGAAATATAATTGTGGTTTGGGGTCTAGGTTAATGGTAAAGAACATATTTGACTTTTTCTTCGACTTGCGATCTTTGTTCGATTTCGTGTCCTAGCCGAAACTCAATCGGGTATCCAAAATACCTGAAATATTTTATGTATATCAGGTATATTTTGGTATTTCATATATGTATTTGGTATTTCAAATGTGTTTTCGGTATTATAAATACTTTTAAATTTTTTGATCCAGGTTTTCAATTATAATTTTGAGTTTCGGGTAAAATTTTAATTATTTTTTTTTTAAAATTGGTATTAGAAATCTTTTTTAAGTATTTTCGGTTTCACATATCAAATTTTTGGTATACTAATGTGTTTGTGGAATTTAAATATTTTCAGCTATTTGTTTGTGTTTTTGGTTATTTTTTGTGTTTGGATTTTTGGGGTTTTGGGTACTTTAAGTCTCTTCCGAGTCCTAAAATCCCAAACCTATTTGGACTCGTTACATACACAAAAATTATAGTATTATAGGTATTTGAATTATTGACCCGGATCCCAAGGAATAGTCTGAATCTGAACCAAAAAATTAAATACCTAGTTAAGTCCAAATGTTTAAGTTCCGAAAAACCTAGACCCAAAAGGAACTGATCCGTACCTGACCAGAAGACCCAATGCCCAGACCTACTCTCTCATATTATATTTTGTGTTCATTTTATAAAGTTGCATTTGTTGAACTCGTGAGACTTAAGATTTAATTAGTAGATTTTGGTTAATTTAATAGTATATATTTGTAAAATGTTTTAATAGTTTTAAGCTTATATTAAATAACATATTTATTTTAAATACTTTTATTAAAAATATTTTGACAAAAATATATTATTTTACTTTTTACATATGGTTTGCTAAAGTGTTTGTATTAAATTTGATTTTCTAAATATTTGAAAATATATAATGTAAGATGGCATAGTATTGTAAGATGTATGATTATGCTAACTTTTAAATGAGTTTCGAAATCTATTAAAGTTAATAAACTTAGTGGATTTAAATAGTATATCTATATTATATTCTTTTTTTTGTTTAAAATAGTTTGTAACAATATATGATGTATCTTGGTTTTTAAAAATAATGTGAAAATATAAAAATACACAATTTTCAAAAATGTTTTAAATTTAATTGCAGTTAAAATAATATGGCTCAAACGAATGATATAGTTTTGGTATAATGTTTTCTTAAACAATTTTTTTGTCTAATAAATAAAAGTATTGACTAGGGTATTGTTAAAGAAATATAAAGTAAATTATATGGTATAATGTTTTTGCTTACTGATGTATAATAATTAATAGGATTGACTAAATCACAAAATTTGATATGTATGTTATGTTTACCTTTTATTCTTAGAAAAATATAAGGTAATACTAAAAAAATAGTTAAGTTTAATGAAAGATGTAACAACTTTGTTTAAATAGATTTTTCAGAATGATTCTCTTTCAGGAACACATTTATTGTTAGAGAAATTTATGGTAATATATTGATAGGCAAAATTAAAGTAGGATTATAAAATTATTAGTTTTTAACGAAAGAGTGCAAACAACTTTGTATAAATAGATTTCTTTTAGATTTTTTTAGTTGTGTTGATTTTTCCTGAAACCATACTCAACATAGCTTTAATTTAAAAAAAAAAATTGAATACTTGCATAGTTGAATTCTAAATGGCGATCGGAGCTCGTGAAGGCCCAAAGCAAGTAACATTTTTTGTTTGTTACATGCATTTGGAACTTCCACTATCAGTTTATCACAATCACAAGTTAACGGTCATTGGCGTGTTGAGTGTAAAGTAAATGAAAAACAAATATAATAAACAAACTTGCATTTTATTCTGTACATGTTATAAATTATTAAAGAGAATATTTGAGTTTTCCCAGTGCGACAAATATACCTTTAGCGTTCTCGTGTCTTCGGATATTTCTCAAATATACCCACCATTCGAAGTATATTTTAATTAATTAAACTGGTGACCTAACACGCCTTCGACTTATTTGCTTGTTTAAAGGCACATCAGTTTATACCATCTGATCCTCGCACCATTTGAGTTTATTGTTAATTTAACTATGCATATTAGACTCCCCTAAACGAATCCACATCTGCTTTATATATTTTCTCCCTAGTCCCAACTCAACCAACAACTCAACCAATCTTTTATATTCTTTTGCTCGTTCAATAAAAAAACACATTTATCTATCTATGTTATTATTTGCGAAGTCATTTTTCGTATTCTAATGCTCACGTTAAAAGTTAGAATGATTAGTCGTTATCACCTTTAATAAATAATTATGTTTGTTACATAATTAAAATTAACATTTTAATTATATTAAAAACTATTATACATTTTACAATAATTTATATATATATATATTATATATATATATATATATATATATATTATTTTGTTATCCAAATATAATAAATTTAATATTGATATTCAATTAATAGTGCATATAATAATAAATAATAAATAATGCATTTAAAATAGTGCATATAATAATAAATTATGCTCACATGCGCTTGCAAAGATCTAGTATTCATATTATTTTTCATTTGAAAACTTCATAGAATTTTTAAAATAAAACTTACTGTTTTACCAAAGATAAAGACTTTATACATGGAATTTAAAGTAAAGAATCACATTAATCCATATTACAAGAATTATTAGAAGACAGCGACAATTGAACAGTTTAAAGATAAAGCTAGGAAGGAATTAAAAGAGAGATTAGTTAGTGAGCTCACCTACCCAAACACTTATGGGGCAATTTTCTAATCTAAACATTGAAAAGGCACCCTCTTTCTTTCATACAATTAGCTGATTTGGTGATTACCTTTTTGTATGGAAATTTAGTGTTCTACTTTTAATTGTATGTGACTACGAACTTGTGCGAGAATGTTTGGCTTGTGTGGGAATGTTCAGACTATTTGTATAGTACAGTGTCTACATATTTAGATATTGTAAGTAATTAAAAAAATGCTAATAACAAACTTTTTAAAAAAATTGCTAATAACAAACCTACCACAACAATATAACTCAAACTAAAATAAACTTCATTGAATGAATGAATGAAACTAGGGTTTTTAGTCAACCATATATATGCATTTTAGGAGGTTTGAGGTTTTGAACTAGGAGTGATAAAATATCTGTAAATTTTAATTTGATAGTTTATTCATTTCAATTTGATCAAAACATTATGGATATCTGTAATTCTATAGAGCAAAATAAATATTAATATGCACTATCCATAAAAACGAAGCAATTTACAATTAGTATTTTTGAAACAGATGTTCACTCCGATTAGTTATAGGCATATATGTACATGCATTCAACAATTTATATGTAATATATACAAACTATATTATTATTATATTTTATGCAAATCTTACCATATTTTTATTATTAAACTAATTATTTAATTATTAAAATTTTGAAAGTTAACAATTTTGTAATATGTTTATACAATATTATAATTTTATATTATTGTTAATTTTAAATTTATTTATATGTATAATATACCTGGTAAAAAGTATATATTTTTCAGATATCCAAATGTCAAATATCTGAGTGGTTACAAATAGATAAAAATCAGAAAATTGATTATATGAGAGAAATGAATTAAAGATTTTTTTTGCAAAAATGATTCAAAACTTGAAGTCAAACACAAAATTAAACTTTTTTAAAAAAAAATTGACTTGCCCTATTCACTACAGAAGTTCTTATTATTCACGAAAATGTTACTGAAAAACTTACTGGAAGACTTTAAGTAAGTCTTCTGGAAAGTCTTCTAAGAAGTCTTCTAACGTATTGTTAGAAGACTTCCCATAAACTTAATTATAACTCTTCTAACAAGAAGACATTAGAAGACTTCCCAAAATACTTAATTATAAGTCTTCTGGGAAGTCTTCTAACATCTTATTATTATAAAACTTCCCATAAATTTAATTATAAGTCTTCTAACAAGAAGACATTAGAAGACTTCCTAGAAGACTCAATTATAAATCTTCTTGAAAGTCTTCTAACGTCTTCTTGTTAGAAGATTTCTCATAAAATTTAATTATAAGTCTTCTAACAAGAAGACTTTAGAAGACTAGTATAGACATTGATGCTCAGAACAGATTTAAGTAATTATGTAACATTTAATATTTGGTGAATTTAGCTAAGTTTTCTTAAAAAGTATTCTCTATTAGTCGTAGTATATTTGACTAATTTTTGTGTTATTATGTTTTGCTATTGAATTTGTATCAAGAACTTTAATAATGTCAAGTACTTTTGGCAAGATAATATTGTAGACATGAATATATTTACTATGTTTTAATAATATATCTTTAAATTTACAACAAAATTCACAATTAAAAGAGTACACCTACAAATCATAAAACGAACATAAACAAAATTATTATAGATCATTCGTCTACAAAAATAAGTTTGGACTCCATATCATGAGAGAAGACTCCGTTAGAAGTACATTATTTTTTGGAAGACTTCCACGAAGACTTCTATGAAAATATTTCAAGTCATATTATATCTGAAAAACCTGCATATCGAAACAAAATAAATCAATGAGAAAGGACATGAGATAAAAATTAGAAATTAATATAATGTTTAGTTTTTTATGAAAGATTTACTTGAAAGTTTTCTAATAGAATATCTCATGGAAGACTTATTTGAAAGTCTTATAGACCTTAAATTTACTATTCGTCGAGAAGACTTCCGCGGAAGTCTTCTGGTGCTTTATTTGTTAAGACTTCCGAGAAGACTTTCATGAAAGTCTTCCAAGTCGTCTCATATCTGAAAATCCTGCATATCCATACAAAATAAATCAGTGGAAAAGACATGAGATAAAAATGAGAAATTAATATAAAGTTTAGTTTTTTTTATGAAATGCGTACTTGAAAGTCTTCTAGACTCTATGTTGTCTCAGATCCGAAAAACATGTATATCCAAAAGCATTAAATTGACTTCAAATATTGAAAAACTTCAAAAATAAAGTAAGAACTTAAAACAACAAAAAAAGTTTTCCAAAGTTAAGAACTTTAAGCAATAAGAAGTTACCAAATGATAAAATATGATTTATAAATCTGCCTTTAAAGAAGTGGAAGATGAGAACCATATTATGAAAAATCTGCAAAAACAAAATAAATAGATGAGAAACATGAGATAAAATGAGAAATTGATAAAAAGTTTGGTTTTTTATGTTCAAAAAGATTAGAAAGAGGTTTGAGAGTTTTAGAATGAAAAAATTACATTTTAGCCATTTGAGAGGAATAGAGATAATATGTAAATTTTTCTTTATATAAAAAGACAAAAATTCTAATAAAATTAAATATTTTCGATTCAGAAGATTTTCAAGTAAGTCTTCTAATAGAATATATCCTCGAAGTTTTACTTGAAAGTCTTATGAACTCTAAGTCTTCTAGTGCATTATTTATTGGAAGACTTAAGTCACATATACGCTAAACTCAAAATAATTAACTAATTAGAAACAACAATTCATAAAACTTAAATAAACTTTAAAATCTAAATTTATATCACTTAAAATGTCTATAATTAGATAATTAGAATTTTTTCCCAACCAAAATATTTTTTTACAAAACTATTAAATTATTTTTAAGATCTAATACACTAGATCTTATATAACATTTAGGACTTCCAGTGGAAGACTTATGACTTCCACTGAAAGACTTATTGAAGACTTATTGGAAGACTTAACAATATGCAGAAAACATACATTTTTCCCCTGAAAGTTTTCTCACTCGCAGAGTTATAATAATAAACTACAATACTGTTTTTTTTTAGTCATAAGGGAATGTTTCTAATTTCAGTAGTCTTTTAAGTTATTTTGCATTTAATTTGAGTTGAGATACAGTTTTGCATTTAAAATCAAATTTTGAATCATTTTTGTCAAATCCCCCATTAATTAAACCACAAATGTTTTCTAAAACCCATATAGTTGATTCATACTCACCCTTATAAGACTTCTGTGGAAGACTCCGTAAGAAGACTTCCGTGGAAGTCTTCTAGTGCATTATTTGTTGGAAGATTTCTGAGAAGACTTCCATGAAAATCTTTCAAGTAGTTTCAGATCTGAAAAATCTGCATATCGAAGCAAAATAAATCAGTGAGAAAGGACATGAAATAAAAATTTAGAAATTAATATAAAGTTTAGTTTTTTATGAAAGACTTACTTGAAAGTCTTCTAATAGAATACCCCTTGGAAGACTTACTTGAAAGTCTTCTAGACCTTAAATTTACTATTCGTCCAGAAGACTTCCGCGGAAGTTTTCTCGTGCTTTATTTGTTGGAAGACTTCCGAGAAGACTTCCATGAAAGTTTTCCAAGTCGTCTCAGATCTGAAAAACCTGCATATCCATACAAAATAAATTAGTGAGAAAGACATGAGATAAAAATGAGAAATTAATATAAAGTTTAGTTTTTTTATGAAAGGTGTACCTGAAAATCTTCTAGACCCTATGTCGTCTCATATCTGAAAACCATGCATATCCAAAAGCATTAAATTGACTTCAAAATATTGAAAAATTTCAAAATAAAGTAAGAACTTAAAACAACAAAAAGAGTTTTCCAAAGTTAAGAACTTTAAGCAATAAGAAGTTACCAAGTGATAAAATATAATTTATAAATCTGCCTTTAAAGAAGTGGAAAATGAGAACCATGTGATGAAAAATCTGCAAAAACAAAATAAATAGGTGAGAAACATGAGATAACGATGAGAAATTGATATAAAGTTTATTTTTTTATGTTCAAACAGATTAGAGAGATGTTGGAGAGTTTTATAATGAGAAAATTACATTTTCTTGCATCCATTTGAGAAGAAGAGAGATAATGTGTAAATTTTTCTTTATATAAAAAGATAAAAATTCTAATAAAATTAAATATTTTCGATTTAGAAGACTTTCAAGTAAGTTTTCTAATTGAATACATCATCGAAGACTTACTTGAAAGTCTTCTACACTCTAAGTTTTCTAGTGCATTATTTATTGGAAGACTTAAGTCACATATACGCTAAACTCAAAATAACTAACTAATTAAAAACAAACACTTCATAAAACGTAAATAAACTTTAAAATCTAAATTTATATCACTTAAAATATCTATAATTAGATGATTAGAATTTTTTCCCAACCAAAATATTTTTTTACAAAATTATTAAATTATTTTTAAGATTTAATACACTAAATCTTATGGAAGACTTATGACTTCTACTGGAAGACTTAGGACTTCCACTAAAGACTTAACAATAGACGGAAAACCTAAATTCTTCCCTTGAAAGTCTTCTCACTCGCAGGATTACAATAGTAAACTACAATATTGTTTTTGGTTTAGTCATGAGAGAATATTTGTAATTTCACTAATATTTTAAGTTACTTTTGCATTTAATTTGAGTTGGGGTACACTTTTACATTTAAAATTAAATTTTAAGTCATTTTTGTCAAATCCCCCACGAATTAAACCACAAATGTTTTCCAAAACCCAGATAGTTGATTCATACTCACCCTTATAACCTACAAAATAACTTACACTAGTAGCTGTTTACAAAATCTTAAGTTATATAATCAGCTTTCAGAAAAATAATCTTAAGTTATAACTCAAAAATAAAAACCCTCAAACCAACGATAATAAAAACTATAATCTCTTGAACAAAAATCCTTAACTATGCAACTGAAAAGTCTCTGTATGTACAATGAAAATGTATTAAGGTTGTAAATTATTGGTGTAGAAAAGGAGGTTATCTTTTTCTATATATATTAGAAATGTTGTTTTGGTGTGACAAAAACTGAAAAGGAGATAAAATTATTGAAGCTAGAAAAAGCCAACAAGATAAGAGACAGGCCATGAACGTGATCTGCCCAACAAAAAGGACTTCTTTTTTTCACTCTGCAACTTTTCTAAAAAGCAGAAAAAAATCTTATGTTTATGTTTTTCTTTTTATCTTTCTTTCTTTCTCTGTGACCCATCCTTTCAGTCCAATCACATTTTTGTATATTAAAGTGTGTCCTTGAAAAATCTGTCCGAAAGCAAAAGCGATAACAATTCAAACTGAAATCATGAAACAAAAAATTTAGACTATTTTTTTCTTCCTACTAATATAATTTTCAAAAAGAGAGTAACTAAAAAGACTTAAAAAGGGGAGAAAAACAGAGTGTCTCGTCTTTTCTTGTTATTCTGTCAGTATCTTTCTGTGTGTGTTTTTGGCATTTTCATTTGGGATTTTGCTTGTTTGGTCCCTTTTTTATGAATTTTTAATTCCGTTTTTTTTAATCTCATTTTTATTTTGTTTGTTTGCAATGAGAGAAGGCAGATGAGATTAGGTGATTAGGTAATAGTGGTGTGGAATCAGAAGGAAAACAACTTGAAAATTAGAATGTTGTAGAGATTATTAAATACTCAATAATTACCCAAGTAAGAAAACAATTAAAGATAATAAAACCAAAAAGTAGTATCACTCCATTGCTTTTGTGCATTCCCTTTTCTCAGATCTCTAGAAAAAAAAAAAGTTCTCAGACTTTCAGGGCATTTTGGTGGTTTTGTTTGCTTTGTTTCTCGGGAAAAATTCTCTTTATACTTTTATACTTCCTCTTCCTCTTCCTTTCTTGTTTCGTCACGAACACTCATTCTCTTAACGCTTCCTCCGAAAATCCTTTTTTCTTGAGCTGTGTTTCTTAACAAGGATTCATTTTTTTCTGGTGGTCCATTTGATTAGTATTTAGAGGTCCATTGCGTGAAGAAGATTGCTCAAGGTAGTCTCTGTGTCTGAAAAAGACAGGGGAAGTAGAAGATAAGAAGATAGGAGAGACAAAGGCAAAGTCCTTCATTCACATTTGGGAGAGATAGAGAGAGAGAGAGAGAGAGAGAAATGAGTTTGTGGGTTTTGTGAGAACCAATTCTCCAAATAGAAAAGGTTGATTGCTTGAAGAGGGGAATATTGGCATGGAAGGTGTAAGATTGTTGCTCTGGAGATTATTGTTTCTGGTTTTGGCATGGTTCCTTGATGTCACTACTGCTACACTTTCTCCTACTGGTGTTAACTATGAAGGTCAGTCTTCTTCTTCTTTGGAGCCATCTCAAACTATGAAAGAAAGAAAAAGTGGATACTTCACATTGGAGTTTCTTTGAGCAATTATCATCTTTAGTTGACTATTTTTGCGAAAATTGTGGTGAATATTTTGCGTGGATTGTGTTCTTTTTGTATTTATTGGATAATAAATATCAGCTATAAATGCTCTCTCACCAGAACCATATATAAAACTAGCCAATACCAGCTCAAGTTTTACTTCTTTGTCTGTGGAAAAATTCCCTGGGATACATTAAAGTTTGATCTTGGATAATAAATATCTTGTTTTTTTTCTGTTTTAATATCAAAACTTTGCAGCGTTTTTAGCAATAAGAGGTCTGAGGGGTAGTTTTTGTTATCTCAGTCTGAAATTTTCTTGTTTGTGGTTTGGTCTGAAATGAGCAGTGACGGCTTTGGTGGCTATAAAGAATGAACTGAATGATCCGTACAATGTTCTTGAGAATTGGGATGTGAATTCAGTTGATCCATGTAGCTGGATAATGGTTACTTGCACTGATGGCTATGTCTCTGCACTGTTGAGTCTTCTCTTCTCTCTCTCTCTATGACACTAGACAAAATAGATCTTTTGGGAGCTTATGTCTTTGTCTGCTTAATGAAACAGGGGACTTCCTAGCCAAAGCTTGTCTGGTACATTGTCTCCTAGAATCGGAAACCTCACTTATCTACAATCTGTGTAAGTTATACAGAGTCTTCTTTGCTATGATTGATTCTTTATTACCTCTGACTAAGCTTAAGGTTTGTCGTTTAGGTTGTTGCAAAACAATGCAATCTCTGGTCCAATTCCTGATACTATTGGGAGGTTGGAGAAGCTTCAGACTCTCGACCTTTCCAACAATTCATTCACCGGGGAGATCCCGACCTCCCTTGGAGAACTCAAGAACTTGAATTACTTGTTAGTGGTTCCTCATGAAACTCTTGTCTTGCATGTTTATAAAATAACAATTCAAAGTCTCATGTTAAGTATGTACTTGTTCATTTGTCTTTTTTTTCAGGCGGTTAAACAATAACAGTCTTTCAGGAACTTGCCCCCAGTCTCTATCCAAGATCGAGGGACTCACTCTAGTGTATGTTTCTACACTTTGCTTTCTACTGCCTCGGGGTTAGCAACTTATTTGTCATTGATTCTTTAATGTGCAGCGACATTTCTTACAACAATCTTAGCGGCTCGCTGCCAAAAGTGTCTGCCAGAACTTTCAAGTAAGCTTTACTAGACTTTTATCCATTTACTTATCATTCCACAGAGGCGAAGCTAAGTTTGTTCTGTTTCTTGGACTCTTAAGAGTAATCGGAAACGCGTTAATCTGTGGCCCAAAAGCTGTTGCAAACTGTTCCGCTGTCTTCCCCGAGCCTCTGACGCTTCCACAAGATGTTCCATCAGGTATTAAACCATCTGCTTCTCATTTGTCTGTATATTACTTATCCGTCAATAGAGCTTTTAGCTTAACTTCTTTGCTTCTTGTTTTGTTTTTAGATGAATCAGGAAGTCATACTAATGGCCATCATGTAGCTGTTGCATTCGCCGCAAGCTTCAGCGCTGCATTTTTTGTTATCTTTACCAGTGGAATGTTTCTTTGGTGGAGATACCGACGTAACAAGCAAATATTTTTCGACGTTAATGGTTAGTTTCTTGAAAATTTGCATCATCTTACAACAGTCCCATCTTGATGTTGAATATTTTTGCAGAACAATATGATCCAGAGGTGAGCTTAGGACACTTGAAGAGGTACACATTCAAAGAGCTTAGATCCGCAACCAATCATTTCAACTCAAAGAACATACTCGGAAGAGGCGGATACGGGATTGTGTACAAAGGACACTTAAGCGACGGATCTGTGGTGGCTGTTAAACGTCTCAAAGACTGTAACATTGCAGGCGGAGATGTCCAGTTTCAGACAGAAGTAGAGACTATAAGTCTGGCTCTTCATCGAAATCTCCTCAGGCTTCGAGGTTTCTGTAGTAGCAACAATGAGAGGATCTTAGTCTACCCTTACATGCCAAATGGAAGCGTGGCTTCACGCTTAAAAGGTAATGCAGTTTCTAAAACCACTTTTTCGGTATTTCCCGCTCTTTCTCAAGAGCTTTAAAGTTTCAATCCTTTTTTGGTAGATCATATCCGAGGAGAACCAGCGTTAGACTGGTCGAGAAGGAAGAAGATAGCGGTTGGTACTGCAAGGGGATTAGTGTACCTCCATGAGCAATGTGACCCGAAGATTATACACCGTGATGTGAAAGCAGCTAACATTTTGTTAGATGAAGACTTTGAGGCAGTTGTTGGGGATTTCGGGTTAGCCAAGCTTCTAGACCATAGGGACTCACATGTCACAACCGCGGTTCGTGGAACCGTTGGCCACATTGCACCTGAGTACTTGTCCACTGGTCAGTCCTCGGAGAAGACAGATGTATTTGGGTTTGGTATACTACTTCTTGAGCTCATTACAGGTCAGAAAGCTCTTGACTTTGGCCGTTCCTCACACCAGAAAGGGGTCATGCTCGATTGGGTAAGTCTTCTTTTCTCTGTTTGGTTTGGTTTAGTCTTGCATGAGAAACCCTCAAACCAATATAAAATTGAAGTTAACCATCGGTTTAGATTTTATCTCGGTATTGGTTTTATCTCGGTTCTGTGTTTGTGACTTGGTTTAATCTCTGCTTTACTAAATATAAGCTGTGGTTCATGTTTGGTTTGGTTTGGTTTGGGTTATCTTTGATTTGATTCCGGTTAAGTTCATATTGCGACTCATTATGTAGAAAGATTAACCATGATTTTGATTCGGATTATTTTAGGATAGGTTTTGGTTCCAGTTTAATCAGTTTCATTAGCATAAGCGTGAAAATTTGGTTTGGTTCGGTCTGAATTGGTTTGCTAGTCATATCGAAGAAAAGACTAAAATTACAATTGGGTTCGGTTCGGTTTGGTTATTGATTTGAGAAACGAGAGTTTGTTAAAAAAAATGGGCAGGTGAAGAAGCTGCATCAAGAAGGGAAACTAAAGCAAATAATAGACAAAGATCTGAAGGACAAGTACGATAGAGTGGAGCTGGAAGAAATAGTACAAGTTGCTCTTCTTTGCACTCAGTTCAATCCATCTAATCGACCTAAAATGTCACAAGTTATGAAGATGCTTGAAGGCGATGGCTTGGCTGAGAGATGGGAATCGTCGGGGGCCATGGCGCTGCTGCCACCGCCGTTGCCGTCGGGTATGGTCAGTTCATCGCCACGTGTGAGGTATTACTCCGATTATATACAAGAATCATCTCTTGTCGTTGAAGCTATTGAGCTCTCTGGCCCTCGATGAAGAGTGTTAATTTTTTTCTTTCTATTGGGTTTGTTTTTTTTTTTTTTTTTTGCTTTTAAAATGTATATAGATGTATGAGTTGGGTGTAATTTTTCTGTAAACGATATTGACTGCAATAGTATTGAATCAGCAGGCTTTGTATCTCATTCAGTTGTTTTAATGAAAACTAGTTTTTGAAGATTATTTTTTTGTAAAAACTTGATTAAAATATTGGATTACAACATGTTATTATGTATAACCTGTAAATCACTGTTTTGAAATTCACGGAGAAGCCATGCTTGAACAAATAAATCTAATTAGCTGATATGTAAGTCAGTTTGAAGTTTTGGAAAATCGCATTATTTAAAATCCAATAAAACTCGTAAAACTTCATTGCAATTTCGAAGCCGGCTACCGGTTAAACCACTGGTTGACCCAATAGATAACTTTTACTTTTATTTTTACATTTTTATTAATTATGTTATTACGATATCTTTTGAATTATAAATAAAAATTTAGGTTTTCAGTTTTTTACTATTTGTCTTTCTCTGCTGCTGTTGACTTTGTCTGTCCTGCAATTTTTTTATTTTATTTTTGGTAATCGTAAATTTCACCTATAATATGACATTTGTAGTTTTTGTTTTTTATTGAAGATTTTAAATTTTGATGAGAATTTCAATATGTTATCTGAAAAAATGAAGTAGACCATGACAGAGGGAAACATAATTAGTTGGTGTGATTTGGTATTAATATATTTTTGCTATCAACAATCTATTACAATTGTAAATTTACTTTTGGTTTATTTTAAATTTAAAGTTTAATTTTATTATTCACATAAGTAATTTAAATAATTATAGATTTTATGTCTTGATATATTTTTTTATTATATGCATAACTCCTAACTTCTTACAATTTTTTTTGTTAAATAGTCTAAATTATTTTTTATATTTTTATGTAAAAAAATAAAGAAAACTAACTTGAAGTATTTTCTATATATATTTCAACATTCAAATTTTTCTTCTAGTTTTCAATTGCTAATATATTATTCTATAAAAAATTAGATATATTTATTAACCTTTGGTTCATCCACGGTTGACCCAATAACCTGGTGACCCGAGAAGTTGCCTGGTTTAGTGTTTGGGTCGAGTTTAAAAAAATTATTATAAACATTTGATTATAATATACTTGATTTTCAATTTCTTTTATGAATTATTTTTAGTTGTGAGGGAATATATGATGGCTAATATTTTGTATTATGCGAACAAATATCATGATTAATATTTGGTTCCACCCAATCTTAGCAAGGTGAGACATTGAAAAAAATATATATTTAGTTGAAGATCCCGACAATATTTTGTTTGATCGGATTTGGAAGTAACTGGTAATATATATGGTGTGATCTTTTATTTTGAATTTGGCTGCAATATGTCATTTTTGGTTGAATATTCAGAATTTTACATAGGAATATAGATTTGAGATTGATTTTGATAATATCTAGTAAATTGGGTAGCAAGTAATGTAGATTAAGTATTAATGAGGAAAATAAAGAGCAAGTTGGTTGAACGTAAAGCAATTTTAAAACTACTCCTGAATTTTAATATAGTCTCATCCGTGATATGTGTGATTTTGAATGTGACTATATCTCGTTATTTGAATGAAAACGATTTTCAAATAAGTTACAAATAAAGAATTTAGGTAGTTATCTATGTAAATAACCCATACTTATAGACTGTAAACATGACCATGGACTTATATAAATAGTATTCTTTTTGTTTCAAAATAATACATGTTTTAGGTTTTTCACACTTTTTAATAAAATACATTAACACTTATTATTAATGCATAGTTTTTTTTGTAATTTTATATATCCTATATTTCTAAGTCAATAAAACTTCAAGAAATGCAATTAATATTTTTGAAAATCACAATTTTCGTTGAAAATATATAAAATACATATTTTTAAAACATTTTTTTTTCTAAAATATGTATGTTCTTGTAACAGAGGGTTTATGATGTAGTTAGAATGTAGGATTTACAGTTTAGGTATTGTATTTAATTGTATTGATATGTTAGTCTAGAAACATGTAAATTTTAGAGACCGAAAAGAAAAGCATATGTTCACAAATTTAAATGTATATTACTTTTGACTTGAGTATTCTCTTGCACATATATAAGTCTAGAAATATAATCTGAATATATACATTTACTTGAGAAGAAAAAAAACACATTTATTTTTGGCATTGAGAAAAACATATGTTACCAGATGCTATTTATTGAACACATATATCATATACTATTTTTAATCAGAACAATATTTTCAATACCTAATAAAAATATAGATATACACATAAATTTGATTATCAAGCATAATTTCGTACTTAATAGTTATCCTAAATTAATAAATACTATATATATATATATATTTATATAAACCATATATCCCAAGTCATTAAATCACAAATTAATGATTTGGGGTTTAGGGTTTCGTAAATGTGGGCTAATCGAGTTATGCTTATATATGTTAGGATATCAAAGCTTTGAGTTATTAAAAACAATTACATGAGGATCTGTGTATATATATTACATGACAATTTGAAAACATTGAGATGTCGAATAAATAATGTTGTTTGACAAAACGGTGAAAATTTCAATACATTAAAATATATATTATCAATACTTTATAAACAATGACAAACATCATATCAACGATAGAAATATTAATACAAATAAAATTAGATTGTTTGGTAGGCTAATTTATTTTTGTTCAAAATTATATAAAAATAAGGGAGATAAAAATAATAGATAGTTATTTATATTTGTCCTATTTATCAATTTGTTATATTGTTGAAAAGGAGAGATAATTAAGGAAATATTTAGTTAGTTGGAATTAAGGTAATTTGTGGAAAATAAAAATAATTAAAAAAAATAAGTTTAAATTTAAGGCAGTGGCATAGATCTGTAAATATTTTAAAAATAGAAATGCACCTCAAAAAAAAGCATTATATTTTAATAATATAGATTTCAGATGATGAAAAAGCTAATTTACTCAATGTTTGGATGGGGATGTGGAAGGTTCGAGGTACCTTTAACTTTTATCGTTTTTTTGGAACACATTTTAACTGGTACCTATAACCTTCTTTCAAATTTACCAAAGTTTCAAAATGTATCATTTCCTACTTCCAAAAATTTGGAAATCAAATTTTATTTTTTTCTCTAAAATAAAATAAAATATAGAGTAAAATTATTACAACCCTACTCAATTTTTTACTATATAATGGAGTGATGAACAAACGAAAAATATATTATTCTATTTATGAAATAAACTCTATTACGAAGTGAGAAATATAGTATAGTTGGAGTGTTCTTTACTATATAATCCCTTTTAGTCCATTTTAAAGTTAAAATAAAATACAATTAAGTTAAAAAATGCCCTAATAGTCTTATATATATATATAGTCTGCAAGATCATAGGTGTTTGCAAAGATATTTGAAGCAGACAAATGCAAGACTTCGTCCAGGCTGGAGACAATTACTCTCTCTAAGCTGAAAAACATGAAGAGTTAGAGGCTTTTGTTGAGTTCATCTATGGCGATGGCTCAATGCTTTCAGGAAAGGCGAAACATGCATGTTAGGCCACTCTATCATATCACCAACAAATATGAGATTCCGCATCTACTTAAAGTATGCAGAAAATAGTTTATACTGTAATGATCCACTTCCCCGTGTTCGATCTGGGGTTCAGAGCGTTGTGATATAGATACATGTCTATTCATTTAGACCTTCCACCATGTTTTATTACCAATCCCATTAGTTTCGGATGCACTGCCTTCGGTTTGAAACACCAACCGAACCATGTCACTTTTGTTTAGTTTGGTGGTTCATCATTTTCACAAACTGTCAACTCGTATATCATTTCCTTGGGATTTATTTGACTCTGTTTTGTCAAGTTTGCAAATTTTTGAATATTTTTATCCGTTTCTATTTAATTAAATCTCTTTGCCATGTATAGGTTGATTGTTTGTGGTTTTTAAAACAGTTTTGGTTTTTGTTCTTTAAAAAAATTACCTTTTTACCAATCAAGTTTCTTAGAAAATAGTTTCTCTAAATTTTAGAAAAATCAGATTTTGAAAATAACTACTACTCCCTCCGTTTTTTATACTTGACGTTCTATGATCATGCACATAGATTAAGAAACATTTAATTTTGTTTCATTTTCTAAACAAAAACATCATTAATTATTTACCTAACCACAATTCAACCATTAACAAAATAGGAGCTATAATATTATTGGTCATCTAACATTAATTACTATTAAATTTTACATAAAAAATTGAAAACGTCAGATAATTTGAAACAAAAAAAATTTCTAAAACGTCAAATAAAAAAACAGAGGGAGTACTTCTTAACAAAAACCAAAATCCATGGTGATGATTGGCTACTGCTGTAGAAGTTGTCGACAACATTATGTACACATACATCACTAAATGTACAACAATCAGACTTTATTTTCTCTTTTATTTCCACAGCTTCTCTAAAAAGTAACGGCTGTAGACATGTTCTACAGAGCCAAATATCTCCAGCCCGTGTTTAAGAGCTCTCAAAATAAAGCATATTTAATTTAGTTTATTTAAATTTAAATTTCTGTCTAGTTCTAAATTTCTCAATATATATATATATATATTGTTATATGATGAAACTAAAGCTAACCTTTAATATTTTTTAGAGAACAAACGCATAGAGAAAAATGTATTATATCTGTCTCGTCATGATTTTAGAGAACCAACATAAACAACTATGAGATTGATGTAACTATTATACCACTTTTTTTTTGAAGATGATCAATTTACTCTATGAAAAATTTGAGACAATTATTTTTATTTATTCAGTAAAATTATAATTATTATAAGAAAATCATATATATTAATATGTTGTTTAGACATATATATAATACTAATCTTCAACTAATTTTTAGCAATCATGCTTTAAAACTAAAAAGCTACAACTACCATTTCACAGCCAAAATTCTAGAGCAATAAAATCTACAGTTACAGTAAAATAAACTACAGCATTAATTCTACAGCAAAAAAAATTAAAGCTACAACCTTTACCAATCAAACCCCATGTTTCCTTGGTTTTTCTTAAAGATATGTGAGTTTCTTTCTTTTCATCTTTTTGTTAAAATATTCTTATCTTAATGCATTAATATAGCAAAACTAATCTCTATATAATTTAAAATGATTAAATAGTAATTATTCTAAATCATTATAGTTGAATAAAAATAATGTATCTGACATTTAAAATCTAATTGGAAAATATACTTAATATTCTTAAATTTTGGAGCTTTGGTTAGATAAACTATTTAATAATATTTTACCATAGAATTAAATAAAATTTATTATAAGGTTATAAGTACTATATATTAATTTTTATTTAAAAAATTTAGCTATTAGTATTTAAATTACATAAATTATACACTTATCATAGCGTTAAAAATACATTTAATTTTTGTTTAGTTTTTTAGATAAAAATAACTATTTAATGTAGTAATATTTTGTATTATTTATTACTTTCTTAGTAAATAATATATTTTTATCATTTCTTTTTATTTAATCAATTTTAAATTCAGAAAAAATAATAACATAAAGAAAGTCAAAATATAAAACTAAAAACCAAAGTAAAAGTCACCATGCAAGTTTTTAAAAATCTAAAATCTACAACAAAATGAAAATTTTATATAAGAACAAAGTTTTCATACTTGTAAATTAAAAGAATTTCAAAAATCTTTCTAAAGGAAATTCTATTTTAAAATTTAATATTAATTAATTGTCATAGAAATTATTTATACAGAAAATAAACAATCATAGAAATATATGTCTAAAAATACTTTAGAAAAAAATCATCAAATATGGAACGCATTCGAGATCAAGTTATTGCATATTTATATGAAATTCATGACAATTGTATTTGGAAAATTGTCAAAAATAACATTTTCCTTGTACCACTTTTCAATTTTACCTTAATCAATTTTATCCTTATTTTTAAGTGGAAAAACACACTTATAACATTTGGATTAATTAATCTATGACTTATGGTTTAGAGTTGAGGAGTGAAGGTAGAGTGGGGTAGAGCTTAGGAATGTAAAATTTAGAATTCTAATTATTTTTAAAAAAATTTACCTCTTAATAAAATGATATTTATGAAAATATCTTTTTAATGAAGGTAAAAATGAAAGGTAGTACAACAAAGATGGTAAACTTGAAATTCTCCTGTTTTATTTTGTATTTACAGTTTTCAAAAAATATTTTTATTACTTAAATTTATATGTGTTTTGTTGCAAATATTTTATATTTGGTTATTTCAGAATAAATAATTAATATTAAATTATTAATAATTTTAAAGAAAAAAATCGAAAGCTAAAAACCAAAATCTAAAACAACCATTGATGTTTTTCAAAAAACTAAAATTTACTGCAAAATCAAAAACTAAAAATCAAATACCACAATCGGAAAAAACAAAAATCAAAATCCAAAACAATCTATACTATTATTTGTGAAGTGATTTTTCGTAACAGAGCTCCCACGTTAAAAGTTAGAGTGGTTAATATCGCTTATGCCCTTAATGAATAAATTATATAAATTATTTAAAAATAAAAACGAATTTAAATTATTTTTAGTAGATAAATGATTAAATTTTAAATATTAAGAATTATCCAAAAAATCTAAAAATTATTTAAAATAAAAAGATAATTCTGATATATATATATATATATATATATATATATATTGTGTTGTTATCCAAAAAAGTCTTTTAATAAAAAGTTAAATTTAAAAAAAAAACAGAAAACAAAAAACAAAAAACAAAAAACACATAACTAAATATTAATCAAATAAAATTATTAATAAATAAAAAAGAATTTAATTTTTAGATAAATGATAAAAAGTAATAAAAATAAGAATTATCCAAAATATAAAAATTATTTAAAATAAAAATATAATTCTGATATATATATATATATACAATGCATTGTTATCCAAAAAGTCTCATAATAAAAAGTTCAAATTAAAAAAAACGACAAAACATAAAACAAAACACAAATAATTAAATATTAATCAAATAAAATTATTAATTTTCTATAATTGAGTGAATTTAAGATTGATTTATTAATAATGGATATAGTATATATAAAAAGTTTCACATAAAACTTTAAATGAAAATATAAAGGGGAATTTTCAAAAATACTATTTTTCTTTTACCACTTTTCATTTCTACTTTCATTAAATAGACATTTTCAAAAATACCACTTTTTTTAGGGGTAAAGTTTTTTAAAATTAATTAGAATCTTAAATTTTAAATTCTTAAACCCTACCTCCACCTCACACTACCCCTTAACTCTAAACCCTAAATCTTATATTATTTAACCCATGGGTTATAAGTGTGTTTTTCCCTTTTAAAAAACAAGGGTAAAAGTGATTAAGGTATTTTTGAAAAGTGGTACAAGGAAAATGGTATTTTTGGCAATTTCCCAAATATAAATAATAATTAGATAAATGATGAAATTTTAAATAATAAGAATTATCCAAAATCTAAAAATTATTTAAAATAAAAAGATAATTCTGATAAATATATATATATATATTGTGTTGTTATCCAAAAAAGACTTTTAATAAAAAGTTAAAATTAAAAAAAAACAGAAAACAAAAAACAAAAAACAAAAACAAAAAACACATAACTAAATATTAATCAAATAAAATTATTAATAAATAAAAAATAATTTATTTTTTAGATAAATGATAAAACGTAATAAAAATAAGAATTACCAAAATATAAAAATTATTTAAAATAAAAAGATAATTCTGATATATATATTGTGTTGTTATCCAAAAAAGTCTTTTAATAAAAAGTTAAATTTAAAAAAAAAACAGAAAACAAAAAAAAAACAAAATACACATAACTAAATATTAATCAAATAAAATTATTAATAAATAAAAAAGAATTTAATTTTTAGATAAATGATAAAAAGTAATAAAAATAAGAATTATCCAAAATATAAAAATTATTTAAAATAAAAATATAATTCTGATATATATATATATATATATATACATTGCACTGTTATCCAAAAAGTCTCATAATAAAAAGTTAAAATTAAAAAAAACGACAAAACATAAAACAAAACACAAATAATTAAATATTAATCAAATAAAATTATTAATTTTCTATAATTGAGTGAATTTAAGATTGATTTATTAATAATGAATATAGTATATATAAAAAGTTTCACATAAAACTTTAAATGAAAATATAAAGGGGAATTTTCAAAAATACTATTTTTCTTTTACCATTTTTCATTTCTACTTTCATTAAAGAGAAATTTTCAAAAATACCACTTTTTTTAGGGGCAAATTTTTTTAAAATTAATTAGAATCTTAAATTTTAAATTCTTAAACCCTACCTCTACCTCACACTACCCCTTAACTCTAAACCCTAAATCTTATATTATTTAACCGAAGGGTTATAAGTGTGTTTTTCCTTTTAAAAAACAAGGGAAAAAGTGATTACGCTATTTTTGAAAAGTGGTACACGGAAAATGGTATTTTTGGCAATTTCACAAATATAAATAATAATTAGATAAATGATTAAATTTTAAATAATAAGAATTATCCAAAATCTAAAAATTATTTAAAATAAAAAGATAATTCTGATAAATATATATATATATATATATATATATATATATATATATATATATATATTGTGTTGTTATCCAAAAAAGTCTTTTAATAAAAAGTTAAAATTAAAAAAAAAACAGAAAACAAAAAACAAAAAACAAAAAACACATAACTAAATATTAATCAAATAAAATTATTAATAAATAAAAAAGAATTTATTTTTTAGATAAATGATAAAACGTAATAAAAATAAGAATTATCCAAAATATAAAAATTATTTAAAATAAAAATATAATTCTGATATATATATCTATATATATATTGCATTGTTATCCAAAAAGTCTCATAATAAAAAGTTAAAATTAAAAAAACGGAAAACATAAAACAAAACTCAAATAATTAAATATTAATCAAATAAAATTATTAATTTTCTATAATTGAGTGAATTTTAAGATTGATTTATTAATAATGAATATAGTATATATAAAAAGTTTCACATAAAAATTTAAATGAAAATATAAATAATAATTTATCTTTAGAGTTTTTAAATTAGTAATGTATATATTAATAAGTAATTTATAAAATCTTTATGCCCGCATGTGCGGGCATCCCACCTAGTAAGATCTAAAAAGTAGGAACCCTAATGAACTATACGTTGTAGAAAGGTCCCACATTCGGTTCATGTATTAACCCGATCTGACCACTGGTTCGATCAGTTCAAAAACACTGCTTAAATCCAAATAGAAAAGCGGACCAAATTAAATTGAAAAAGCCATCACCCAAACCTCCATGAATCTCTAATTTAAAACCGGATTAGTTTCGTTTTAAACGAGATCTTGTACAAGCGAATCAGTTTGTAGTATCCAGTCAAAGTTCTTATCAAGAATTACAACTTTGCCACACAATTTGTAGCGACGCGACAAAGCCCCGAACATAGATGGTAAGTGCTCTCTACACTCCGTCGGCCAAGCAGAGTCGTAAACGTGGGGGACTATCAGGTGTAACGACAGAAGCGTGCATCTGCAACTGAGACCACATAACAACCGTCAGATCACGCGGCAATAAGCAATTAACGAGAATGCTGTCGGGTCCAAAGTCTTGTGAGTCGTTCTTACGACACGTGGCTTAAATGCAGTCTTTTGGTCATTACCACGATCCCCATTAACGTCAAACAAGGAGACTGAATTTAATTAACTTAATTGGCAAAACATCCATGCTTAGTTCGTTCTAACTGCAAATAATTTTGATTGAAACAAAGAAGATGGATTCGTTTCCAGACCCGATTTTGTCTGCGAGAAGACGAAACATATTGACCAGATTCGGTCTTGGCATCGCCGCATCTCTCGTTCTTCTCACTCTTCTCTCTCTCACTAACTCTGTTCCCTTCGTCTCTCCTCTGCTCCAAGGTCTCAAAAGCTCCAATCTCAACATCCCTTCTTCTCTTCCCACTCCACTCAGTTCTTCAGAGTCGCTTTCTTCTTCTCCTTCCCCAAATCTAGTGAACGAGACGCCGCCCAAAGTAGTCAATCTCACCGACAAGGTCCCAAGCTTCGATACCGAACAAAGATCTGGAGATGCTGATTCGAAGAATACTAGCTTGTCTGGAGAAGGTAAAGTTCCAAGCTTCGGTTCCGGACAAAGATCTGGAGAGACAGTAACTAACAACTCGAGTTTGTCTGAAGATGGTAAAGTCTCAGGCCCAAATGACGAAAACACCCTCCAAGCAAATGTTACAATAGGTGGTGGCAAGAGCTCGAGCTTGGTGTCTGCAGCAAACTCAAGCAAAGAGGATAATGGTTCTGTAGCTACAGATCGAAGCAGAGATTCTTACGAGGATTGTGATATCTACGATGGAAATTGGGTGAGAGTTGATGATGAGACAATGCCTTATTACCCACCTGGTTCTTGTCCGTATATAGACAGAGACTTCAACTGTCATGCTAACAGAAGACCTGATGATGCTTATCTTAAATGGAAATGGCAGCCAAATGGGTGTGACATTCCCAGGTAACGTATAGTAGCTTAAAGTTCTTGGTGTTCTTGTTGGAATTAGGTTTTGAATGTGATCTTTGGTGTTGGAATCTTAAGGTTGAATGGGACAGACTTTTTGGAGAAGCTAAGAGGGAAGAAGCTTGTTTTTGTTGGGGACTCGATAAGCAGAAACATGTGGGAATCTCTTGTTTGCATTCTTCGACATAGCCTCAAGGACAAGAAACGTGTTTATGAGATCTCAGGGAGAAGAGAGTTCAAGAAGAGAGGCTTCTACGCTTTCAGATTCGAGGTAAGTTTATCGGTTTTCGAAGCTGCAACAATGTGTGGTTTGCTTCATGCTTTTATTCAATACTTTTCCTGTTCTTGCAGGACTATAACTGCACTGTGGATTTCGTTGGCTCACCCTATGTTGTAAGGGAATCAAGTTTCAAAACCGTGAACGGGACTACATTAGAGACGTTGAGGTTGGATATGATGGACAAGACGACATCCATGTATAGAGATGCTGATATACTCATTTTCAACACTGGTCACTGGTGGACTCACGACAAAACAAAGCTAGGGTATGATTCTGAAACGTAGGACCTGAACAAGAAGAAGACATTGTTGTGTATAACTTACAATATGATTTTGATCTTCTTTTGCAGAGAAAACTATTACCAAGAAGGCAACGTTGTATACCCGAGGCTCAAGGTTCTTGAAGCTTATAAACGAGCTCTCACCACTTGGGCGAAATGGGTTGATAAGAACATCGACCGCAAGCAAACCCATGTCGTATTTAGAGGGTATTCCGTTACACATTTCAGGTTAGTCTCCAACCTAACTATACTTGTTTCTTTACTGCAAAAACATGTTCTTGACCGTATTGAACCGATGTTCTTTTATAGAGGAGGGCCATGGAACTCAGGAGGACAATGCCATAACGAAACAGAACCGATCTATAACACGAGTTACTTAAAAAAGTATCCTTCCAAGATGAGAATTCTCGAGTACATCATGCGTGATACAATGAAAACACCAGTGATATACATGAACATAAGCCGACTAACGGATTTCAGAAAAGATGGTCACCCTTCTATATATAGGACAGTGTACAGGACGGAAAAAGAGAAGAGAGAGGCTGTGAGCCACCAAGATTGTAGCCATTGGTGCTTGCCCGGTGTACCTGACACATGGAACCAGCTATTGTATGTTTCACTGTTAAAGGCCGGGCTAGCGTCTAAGTGGTAGACTGGTAGGCTTTAAGGTCCTTTGGTTTTGTATCTGTTGTTTGTATTATTTGCGGTTGTGAAGTATATACGTAGCAAATCAAGTCTCAAATCTTATTTACAGATAAAGAAACTTATTAGGAAATTTGTTTCGCATAACACATTGCATTTAAGTTTGAATGATCTCAAGCCCATTAGCTTTATAAGGAACGTTTTCGCTGAGTTTATGTTAGAGAGATGATGGTGCTAGGCTGTTTTGGAGGGCTAAAAAGGAAACTATTAACTAGATCAGATCTCAATCCTTAAACTTTTGCTTCGTTGATTTTCTTGGTCCCATGACGAGGAGAGAGCTCCAGCATGGCTCCCACGAATGTGACAGCTACGCGGTTCCTCTCTCTTGAATTCCATAAAGCCTCGTAATCTCTACAATGCTCCAAAATGTACTTGAACTTGAAAAGACTCTTAAACACATTTTATACACATGTAATAGACTCCAAATAAGGCTTATAACATAGTCTAAAAAGTGGTAAATACTAGGACTTATCACCTCCCCTAGACTTAATATTTTGTTTGTCTTTAATAGAAACAAAAGTAAATCTCTGGAAGAGGTTTGAAAAACATGGACTCACAAAATTTCTAGCTTATCATTATCACCTTTACTATGTTGCAACAACATCAAACAAATGTCAATCTCAGAGAAACTTATATACATTATCCTAGTATAGCATCCAAATCCATTCTACCAACAACTTAGCAAATACTAACTTGACTCACCCCTCTACTAACCTCATTTCTTGCATAAAATAAAAGTGCATGATTTACCTTGGGAGTATCGATCAGAAGACACATGGACTCTTACTCTTTCAAGTATTTGAACACACATGCAGTCTTCTTTGATCCTTTTATTTTCTCTTTCTCTTTTCTCTGAATCTCTTCATATTATTGTTTATAAGTCCAATGAATTAATAATGTTGATGCAATCCATCTAGTTCATTTTTTTTTGACAAAGTGTAAACGAATAATGGGGTCACATGTAATTTACCTACCCCTCATTTCCATAATGTGTGATCATTCCTTTATGAACTAGAATAATGGATTCATCGGTAATGTGTCTACCCCTCTGCATCTCAGGAAATCATCTCAATCTTTTATTGTTATAGATGCCGAAGATAGAGAGATAGAGAGAGAAGGGAATCAGAAGCACACAAACTTTTACCTTCCAGATTTGCAGAAGGAATCCGATCCACTGTATGCTAAACCCCAAAGCAAGCAAATAAATCAAATTAGGTTAGAGGTTAGCTTTGGTTCCTTCAAACTTTCTCAGCAATTGTGATATAGTGTCATGATAATCCACTTGGTATCTCTAGTACTCTCAACAATCAACAAATCTAGAATGATGCTATAGAATGGTTAGATAATAATGGTTAAATAATAAGTAAAAAAATTTAAATCTGATCACAGTCCCCTTCTTGACTCAATAAAACTCAATAATACACATAAGAATAAAACTCCAAAATTGAAAGCAATATCAATAAACCTCCCCCAGACTTAAATAACACTTTCCCCAGTGTTATCCCATCTCGGTTAAGTGGGAAAAATTAAAACATAAGTAAAAGTAATGAGGACAGTCGAAGAACCAAACTCTGTTGCGATCGTCGATCGATGGTAATGTTATGATGTCGACCGATGGAGATCGGTATCGAGCGATGATTGTGCTCCATCGTTCAATGATATCGGTTCTGGATCTTCTTTTTCTTTACCGCAAATAAAGAAAAATACGAAAATTAGTAAAATCATGAAAATAAAATAAATTTAAAACATACCTAATAGTGGGTTGCCTCCCACTCAGAACTTGGTTATAGTTTTTAGCTTGACTTTTAGGAGTGTTTGAACTAAGGTGGGGGTAAATCATCACTTGTTGAAAAAAGTGTCCACATCCTCTTTGCTCATCTAGAATCAGGTATTAACGAAGCTTTTTATGGCTTATTCGCCCTGGTTTGCTGTGTTTTTTTTATGAGCTCAACTTGACTCATCCTATCCTCTAGGCGATCAACATATTTTTGTAACCAATCGATCCTGCTATCTGTGGCTATGGATATGTCATCCAATCTTCTGGAGATTTATTTTATCATCATGTATTGAGATGCATAAACTCCATGATCTCCCAGCAGCTTCTCGGTTACCAGTCTTGGTCAAAATAATCCGCGGATAGCGTCGATCAATGTTTGGAATTGTCCATAGATCGATGGTCCTTCGTCATCTTCTTTTTGTTGTTGTTTCTGAACCATCTGAAGAGTAGTGTCCATATTTTTCTTCACCTCCTCCACGTACGTAGTTAACCAGCTAATAATGTTGTTGAATGGGTAATAAATATCATCAATCCTCTTGTAGTTATCCTCCATCAACATCTCATGGGCTCTGTAGATGCCGTTACCACGTCATCTACTTCTGCTCTACTGTTGTAGTCAGCTGATGGCTTGGTTTCCGCAAAATTCTCTGCTGGTAAACACTGATGAGTGTAACCAACCACTGCTGCTCTTTGGATAATCTTCCTCATGTCCTCCTTTGACACGTTGATGAATCTGCCATATATGTCTCGTGCATTGCCATCTTCACCTCTATAAATTCCATACTCATATCTGGTTTCTTAAAGAAATCTTCTCCTATCTGGATCCTTATAGGATTTGTACCCTTTTGCTAGATTAGCATCGGTCGATGGTATAGGGCCATCGTCGATCGATGTCGCAATCTAGGTTTCATCAGATTCTCTGAAATCTCCAGCTTTCTCTAGTGCAAGAGCACAATATTGATTGCTTCTTCTTCTAGATAAGATTCATCACAATCCGGGTTAGCCGTATCATGCCCTAGGTCAGGGTTATCGTCGATCGATGTCAAAGCGTGGGTATTGATCAACTGTTAGTTAGCATCGTCGACTGATGTTTTGGACTGGGTATTGATCGATGCTCCATTGTCAGGGTCATTCTCTTGCTCAACATTGCAGAAACACATGGCCACAAGTCCTGGTTCATGAACCAAATCAATGAGAGAAGTTTTATTCTTAATTTTAACAGGCTCATAATAGTTATGGTGATCAATTAGAGATATATACAACATGTTTGTCTTCATGTCGCATACCACTCCTACCGTGTTCATGAAAGCTCTTCCAACTAGCATGGATGAATTATGCTCCACTTGGACGTCCAACACTACATGAATTAGGGCATCGCCGATTTGCACTTAGAGGTCTTTGACTATGCCTCGTTAATTTACCTTAGAGCAATCCACAAAAGTGAATGAATCACTAGAAGGCTCCACTTTTAAGCTTGGCACCTCTGCCATGGTTCTTGGCATAATGCTTACTGAAGAACCGATGTCGCAGAGTGCATGAGGGTAGTCATGTCCCTTGATGTTGCATGGAACCACAATCTTCCAAGGGTCGCTTCTCTTCTTCAACTTGACCCTCTTCTCTATATTCTCCCTCAGGTGATTGAACATTCCTTCAATGTCCTTATCAATCTCCCTGGTTTTTGTGAAGACCATCCACAATCTGTGAGTGTAATAAGCTTCTTGGAATGGGGTTTCTAAAGTGATTCTTAGGACTCTCTTAAAAATCTGTCCATCTCTTTCTCATTAGCTTCCCTTCTAAGATGATTAGGGACCTTCTTATTTTTTTCTAGAATTTCTATACATAGCTTCCTTAATTACCATAAGGACGGGTTCATCTGCCCGTATGGGTTTGGGTAGGGTGGGGTTTCGAGTGCCTATTGGCATATAAAAGACTCATGTATATGCTTGGCAACTGACATCCATTTGTTTCAAATGACTGACGATCGATGGTAGTGTCCGGCTGTCGATCGATGTCCATCTCTTCACACGATTCCACGGATTTTTTAGGTACCGGACCGATGGTTAACTTTGGATGTCGATCGATGGTCGTTCGAACATGGCAGGGGACTCTCACGAGTTTCTTCCTCTTGGTGCATAACTTCTTCCACTACTTGCAAAAAATCATCATCTATGATGGCATTAACGTGGTGCTTTTGTCCAGCCTCAATCGTCTCCTTGATCAAGGCTTATTGTCTCCTCACAGCTTCACTGGTTTGAACAACTTGATTCTCTAGCTTTTTCACATGGGTGTTGAGAGCTTCAAATTTAGTGTTGACGTTGACATAAACAACATCAATCTTTCCATTAAAATCTATTGTCATCTTCTGCTGTCCTACCAGAACTTTATCAATCATGGCTTCAATCTGGATCTCCTAGGTATATGATGGGGTGTTATGATAGTAAGAGGCTCCATAGGTTGTGTTGTTGTTGTAGGGTCTATTCTGTTGTGATCCTTGGTTGTAGCTACTCCTCTGACCAGTGCCATAAGAGTTTATGTTGCTCTGGTTCCCAAATATCTGAAATTCATTTCCACACATCCTCTTCTTCACCTTTCTCATTGTCATATCCTATAGCTTCTACACCTTCTGCGAAGCTAACTTGCTTCTTCAGAAACCTCTGAACACTATCCAACTTGGCTTTGACTTTTCCATCTGATCATTGGTCAGTGCAGAGACTGATTTCTTCCTCTCATGATCATTGTTCTTGGTGCTGTTGCTAGCTGTCAAACTCTCTATCAATCTGGTAGCCTCTTCTGGACTCCTAATGCAGAAGTTTCCCTCACTAGCTGTCTCTAAATCCATGTGGTATGACAGCTCAATACCTCTGAAGAGAGTGCTGAGAAGTTTCACTTCTTTGAATTCATGGTGTTGACAATCTCTTTTGTAGGATTTGAATCTGATCTAAGAGTTTCTGAAAGAGTATGCAGGCTATTGTGTGAATATAGCAATTTTGCTCCTCAAATCCTCAGTTCTGGTATCATCAAAGAAATTACGCTGAAAGGTATTTTTGATGTTTATCCAGGATGTAAGAGATCGTGGTAATAGTTGCTTAAGCCAGTATGAAATATCTCCAACAAGCGAATACTTGAAGAGTTTGCATAGAAGGTAGTCGTTAGGGACTCCATTAGCCTTGATGGCAGACACAAGATCCTCGAATCGCTCCAAATGATCCATAGGATGCTCATGAGAAAGACCATGAAATGGTGTATGTGCCACAAGTGTCAAATAAGTTGGCTTCAGCTCAAAATCGTTCCTCTGGAAAGATGGAGGACAAATAGCAGATTTGTTGGCATATAATTGATATGGACGATTGTAGTAAGCCAACGTTCTGGGTTGAGAAGCATGGGCCTCAGCTCCAGCTTTAGATACAACAACTTCTTCAGCAGCGGCTTCTGGTTCAGGGATCACAATCCCCTGATCATCAATTCTCTGACATGTTGCATTATGCAGATTACCATCAAGTTCTTACGAGTCCTCTCTCTCATTCTTCGTCACAATCAGCATAGCAACCATCTCTGCTCGGGAATAATCATCTATTGATATCTCGGTATTGGTGTCGATCAATTTTGGCAGATGAGTGTCGATCGACAAAGAAGTGCTGGCATCGACCGATGCTTGTCGCTTCTCCTTGTGGATGCTACGTTTGATGGCTACTGGGTCTGAGAAAATTAGGTCTTTGTCATTGTTGCTTTCGGTACTGTTGGGCATGCACCTGAAATACAAAAAAGATATTGTAAGTAAACTAAAAAGAAAAGAAAGGCTAGAAAAAACATGCAAAACAAATCTAAATGGCGATCCTTGCTCCCCGGCAATGTCGGAGCTACTGATTACTCTATCAAATAAGATGTTCAGTTGTAGTAGTTAGGGATCAAATCCACAGAGAGCAAGAGCACACAATAGTTTGGTAATCAACTTAGTTAATTAATAAGTCTTTAAAATAAGTAAATAAGGAAATTATTGGTTTGTAAACAAGTAAGGAAAATAGCTAGATCTAAGGTTTTCACGTAGTAAATTATAATGGATAAAAACAAAGGGATATTCAATTATAGAACACAAATTCAATTAGTAAAGATATTATAAGTTATATCTATCATATGACTAAACTGAGAGTCTACAACTTATGTGTCCAAACTCGGAATGACCGTTGATGGATGGTATGAAAACGCCATCGATCGATGGCTTTCTTAGTCAAGCATTAAATGATCAGAGTCGATTGGTTCACTTAGAATCACTAGAACATTCTCTCGTTTGTCCCTAGTAGGGATGGCAATGTTGGACCTGGACCGCGGGCGTGGCCCGTAAAGGATTGCTGCAGGGCGGGTTTGGGCCGTCATTTGGTAAGCCTAAAATTTTGCGGGCTCGTGGGCGTGCTTTGTGCGGGATAGGATGAAAGCGGGATGGGCTGAAAGTGGGATGGGCCACAGGTTGACATGCGGGATTCCAAAGACCCGCAAACCCTAAGTCTTCATTTCCGCCTTCACCTCAAAAATGAGAGAGAGAGAGAGAGAGAGAGAGAGCAAAGAAGGTGATTCATCATTAGAGTTCCACCTACAACCTATGAAGTTGTGGTGAGGGCAGTTTGAGGGTCGATGATGCTTCTGGTCTTCCGTGTATATTCGATCTCCGCCAGTGGACCTTCTGCAAGCCACAGTAAGAAGTTTGCCAACTCAATTTCCGCCAAAGAAAAAGATCCAGCTTCGGTGATGGGTTCTTGAGCGGCGGTGACTCCATGCATGTCACATGTAAGGTACTAAAGCAGCTGAAGCGACCTAAATCATATCATGAAGCGTCCATAAGCTGTATAAGTACATGTCCCGTGGGCCGACCCGCAAAGGCTTACATATATTGTGGGGCGGGTTGAGACCACGTCCTGTGCGGGCCTGACCCGCCGTGATCCGCTTGAAGACGAACTCGCTGCAGTACGGGACGGGACAAGACGAAACAACTTGTTTGTCATCTCTAGTCCCTAGTAATTTAAGCTTGACATGATTTATTCAGGTAATGATCATACTCTCGCAGTTGTTCATTATCCTAAGATCAGGGTTATGGTTAGCTGCTCTAGAAAAAAAAACAATAAGTACAATTTTATTAATATATCTAATAATCACCCTAGCAATTCTATTGTTTGGCTAATTCATCAGTAGCATTAATAAACCCTAAATCCAACAGGAGATCTACTCAGACATAGTTAAGCAGAACATAATCATAAACATGAAATAATGCATAAGATAAAGAATAGGGATAGAAAGTGAGGTTCCAATACAATCATAATGTAGAGGTGTAGTATGTACAGGTGAAGAAGTACCCATATGAGGAGATGGAATATGTACAATTGCAGGAGATAAGTAATATATATGTGATGAAGGAGCATGTGGAGAAGAATGATCTACATGAATAGTTAGGGAAACTATTATCAGGGAATGCAATAGGAACAACAAGAAGAACAGGCGATTGAAGGAAATTAGTGTGAAGATGAATCCATATGAAAAGGAAAGACATGTTAACAATATCTCGAGAAATGAAAACAGTGTTTTAATCCAGATCTAAACCTTATAGCATTTATAAACAACATGGTAACCATGAAAAACAGAAGCACAAACACAAGAAGAAAACTTGGTACAATGTTTTGGTAAAGTGGACACATAACATAGATAGAAAAATGTATGCAGAGAAGATCAGACATGTGCTTTGTGCGTAAGAAGTTCATACGGTAATTTATTACCAAAAACATGTGAGGGTGTATAGTTAACCAAGAAAGCAACAGCACATACAGTCAGAGCAATATATCAAAGGAATGTTGGATTGAAATAGCAATGATATACCAACGTTCAAGAGATTTTAATGCTTACACTATACTATCAAATTCTGTTGAATGTGATCCACACATGAGTAGAAATCAAAAATCCCTTTAGTGAATGAATTAGATAAACAGAGGATTTTACTTGAGACTTGAGGAACATGAGGAACAAATGAAGAACAAGAGAGAGAGAAGCATAAATTTTGTAGAGAGAGGAGAGAGTATTGAGGAACTTATTTTTCTTAGTTTATTATTTTTGCATACATGTAAATATAAACTAGGAAGACAAGAAAAAAATGAATAAACAAAGACTAGAGGGGACCACTTCCAAAGGTTCCAAAATTCAAATTCTCTTGCCACCAACTGTCGCGTGGATAAGATCACGTGGATGGGTTTTCACTAGGTGAATTCCGTGGATGAGTTCCTGTGAATGGATTGGCACTTCTTCCAGAATCCATTTTTCTTCTTCTACATTTCAACATTTCAGCCTCTACTTTCCTTCTCGATTCTAACACCCCCCTCAAACTTGACCATAGGAGACTTTGGGCAAGCTTGAAACATCGAAGAAACTCCCTCATTAAAACCTTTAGCTTGGAAAAACCACTTCGGATAAAAACCGAGCCAAGGAAAAAGAGTGGAACACTTCATGGCAAGAGGATTAGTGACATGTGAGGTCTATAAGTCCAAGCTTAGGATGAATGAACTCACAAACCTTACTGATGGCTGCCTTAGTGAATATATCAGCCAGTTGGTCTTCACTTCTAGTATAGCATGGAAGTATCACTTGCTGCTCCACTGCTTGTCTCACCTTGTGGCAGTCTACTTCGATATGGTTTGTTCTCTCATGGAAGACTGAATTAAATGCAATGTGTATAGCCTTCTGATTGTCACAATGCATTGTCATGGGTGTAGTGATCTCTATACCAAAGTCCCTTAGCAGTCCCTTGATTCATATGAGTTCACTAGTTAGCTTCCGCATAGATCGGTACTCTGCCTTAGCACTTGAGCAGGATACCACCTTCTGCTTTTTGCTCTTCCATGTGACTAAATTTCCTCAAATAAAAGTGCAATAGCCAGTTGTTGATCTCCTATCAACTTTGTCTCCAGCCCAATCAACATCACAATATCCTACAGCTTCAGTACTCTTGTTGCACGCCATCCACACACCTTGACCAGGAGCCTCTCGTAGATACCTTAAAATCCTTTCCACCATGTTCTAGTGGTGAACCTTGGGTGCTTGCATGTGTTAACTCACTTGGTTCACAGCAAAGCACACATCTGAACGAGTTATGGTTAAATAGATGAGTTTCCAAACCATTCTCCTATACTTCTTGACATCTTCAAAGGGTGTATCTTCATACTCCCTCTCCCGCAGTACTTTGTATCCTTCCTCCAAAGGTGTCTTAGAATGTCAATTTCCAAGATTTCCTGCCTCATTTAAAATGTCAAATGTGTACTTTCTTTGAGATAAGAAAAGCTCCTTTTTAGAGTGGCATATTTCAATCCCTAAGAAGTATTTCAATTATACCAAATCCTTAATATCAAAAACAGTTTTAAGAAAAGTTTTCGTTGAGATGGTATCTTCCTTGTCACTACATGTGATGATTATATCATCAACATAGACTAGAATGACCACAATTCCTCTTGAACTAGGGAGTGAACACAAAGTGTGATCAGCCTCTGATTTCCTGAAGCTTCTTCCATTCAAGGTGGTACTTAGTTTGTGGTAGCATGCCTTAGGAGATTGCTTCAGTCCATAGATTGCCTTCTTGAGTCTGAGAACATTTCCAGGTTTCACCAGTTTCTCAAGACCAGGAGGTGGGTGCATGTAGAGCTCATCTTCTAACTCTCCTTGAAGGGAAGCATTCTTGACATTCATCTGCCACAGATCTCATTCCAGGTTGGTTGCAATATATAGGATGATTTGAATTGTATGAAGTTTGGCTACTTGTGCAAATGTGTCTACATAATCTTCTCCATATATCTGAGTGAAACCTCTTGCAACTAGCCTTGATTTCTTTATCTCATCCTTGCCATTTGGTAAATACTTGATAGTGAACACCCATTTGCTTAAAACTGCCTTCTTGCCCTTTGGGAGTTCACTTTCATACCAAGTATCATTGATGATCATGAAATTTGCTTCATCATCAAAAAGTCTCTCCATTCCTTACTCTCCATTGTTTCCTCATAAGACCTTGGTACAAACCCTTTATCTAACCCAGTGATGAAGGCTTGATGCTCGAGTGGAAATCTTGCAAGATAGCACACTGTTGAGATTGGATGAGCTACTGCTTGACTGTTGTAGTAGACCCTTGTATTCCTTGTCCTTTTACTCCTTCTTAGTGGTTGAAGATGTTCTTCTTGCTGCTCTTCTTCCTTTTGAACTTGAGCAATTCTCCTTGTACTCCTCCTTAGTGGTTGAACCTGAACTTGTTCTTCTTGTTTCTCGTCATCCTTTTGAACCTGAGCTGTCTCCTGTTCATGTACACTCGCCTAATCATGAGTCTCTGCACCTTGTTGTTGTTCTGGTTCATGATCATTACCCCCTGCAGGATTATGATGAGTAGCTTCTTCAGCTTCATTATCCTCATTAAGCACATCTTCTGAATCTTGTCTAGCTTCTGGTTCTGGTGATCTTTCCTCTTGAGGCATACTGATGTCCAGGTTCTCCAAGATACGCCTTAGGTTGTTTGCCCTATCTGAGGATCCTTGAGATTGTCCCAATTCTTCTCTTCATAATAACTTCTGAATTCCACAAACATCCCTGGATACTAATACCCTTATGGTTTCTGGAGCATAGCATTTGTAGCCCTTTTGAGTAGTTGAATAGCCTAGGAACACAGCCTTAGTACTCCTAGCTTCAAGCTTGTTTCTATGCTTACCTGGCTGCAAAACATAGCACAAGCACCCAAATATACGCAAGTGGTTAATAGAAGGTCTTTTTTGTTCAATGCCTCATATGGTGTGAGATCATCTAGAACTCTTGTTGGAGTCCTATTGATCAAATAGCAAGTTATCATCACAACATCACTCCAAAAATGTTTTGGTAATTTGTGTAGAACATCATGGATCTTGAAACCTCCATTAGATGTATATTCTTCCTCTCAGCTACACCATTTTGTTGTGGTGTATATGGGCAGCTGGTTTGGTGAATGAATTCATGTTTGGCTAGGTGTATTTTGAATGCAAGACTTGTGTATTCTCCTCCATTATCTGACCTGGACGCTTTGATCTTAACATTGAAGTGGTTAGTTATGTAGTTTTCAAAATTAATAAAGGCCTCTAGCACTCTATATTTTGATTGAATCATAGTTAACCAAGTATACTTAGATTTTTGATCTATAAAAGTAACGAAGTATCTATGATTCTCTCTAGAGGTGAATGGAGCAGTCCAAACACAGAATGAATAAGATCAAAGGAGTTTTCATAAATAGTAGATGACTTAAGAACACACTCTTGCAATGCTTGCCAAGAATACAAGCCTCACAACCATCATTTTTAAAAGAGACATCAGGCAATAATAGGTTCAGTGCACGAGAATGGGGATGGGCTAACCTAGCATGCCATAATACATGTTATTTAAAGCAGGAATTGAACTAAAATCATAAGTTAAACTCGAACTAGTCTTGGTATCTTCAAGTAGGTACAAGTCCTCCTTTGTAACACACTTTCCAATCAACTTAAAAGTCTCAATATCCTGAAACACAACATCATTAGGACTGAAAATAACCTTGCAGCTAAGATCAGTAGTGATTTTCTGGACATATACTAAATTAGATGCAAAGGTAGGCATGTAAAATGCTTTTGTGTCTTTACCAAACAATTTCATAGTTCCTACACCTTTTATTTGGGATTTTATCCCCATTAGCATTCATGACATTATCTAAGGCATGCTCTATATTACTCATTAACCTAGCATCACTAATCATGTGGTGAGAAGCCCCAGAGTCTATGACTAATGGCTTATCACTAGTCGAAGCATTCAGTTATGGAACAAGAGCATTAGGCAGTCCATATGAAGCATTTAAAGAGGTACCAAGAGTGTTACTAGAGTTCTCCTTGAGGGCTTTGATGAGAGCATCAAGGAATGACCTTTTGATTGTCTTATCTTGATTAGTCCTCACAGTAGAACAGCCACTGAAAGCCAAGGTCTTCCCTTCACCAGCCACATTGGAGCTCAAAGAACGAGTGGATGGTTCACTAATTTCACTAGAGAAGTGAGCTCTAGCATCCATGTATGGTGTCCTGAACTTCTCAGGTTTGAGATGAGGGTGGAGGAGCCCGCATTTTTCCTTGCCATGACCTTTCTTTTTCAGTGATCACACACTTAAATCTTCTTCTCTTCTGGTTTATAGAACCCCTTGTTAGCCACGCCTTCAGCTCTGACTCCTTCAGCTTTGTTTGCCATGATGAGTTTTCCTTTTCTTCCAAAGAGACCCACTGATCCTTGTTCCTTGTGAATCTGAGCATAAACCTCGTCAAGTGTTGGAACTTTTTCACTCCTTAGGATGTGCTTGATTAGGTCATTATAGCCAACGTTGAGAGTGAACAACAAGGCAATTTTTTCTTCAATTTTTTTTAAATATAATAAAAAAATTCTTTTAATCAATCATAGAAAAAACTGTAAAATTTAAAGTTAAGAGATAAACATCTATTGTGAAACAACAAAAACTTCCTAATACATCATTTATTATGAAACAGAGGGAGTACATTTTATTTGTTCCAAAAAGAAGGTTGGACAAATAACACTAAGAAGTGATCTAGGGATCCCCAAACTTGCAAGAAAATTTTCAAAAAAGGTTGTGGTCTTCCATTGGCACTTAATGTCATAGGCGAGACAATGTGATACAAGAGGAAGATACAAAAATGGTGTCATAGTATAGATGTTTTGACTTCATATACTATAGTTTGTTCTAGCATGAACGTAGGATCCTTCCACTATTGAAGTATAGCTATGATAATCTTTATGTGGAGCAGGTCAAAATGTCTTTACAATATTGCACTATTTCCCGAAGATGATAGAGTATCTGAAGGGAAATTGATAAGCTTATGAATTGAGAAGGGATTATAAATGGAAGTGAAGATCTAGAAAGAGCTGAGAACAAGGGTTATGAGATAACTATTAATCTTAACCGGGCATCTTTGTTGGAGGTCAAATGGTATGGAACACATAATATATGTATGCATGATGTTGTTTGTCAGATAGCCTTATGGATTGCATCGGATTTGGAACACAAAAAGAGGCTTTCATTGTGCATATGTGTATTAGGTAAAATGAGCTGCCAAATGTCGAGAATAGGAACGTTGTAAAAACGATGTCACTAATAAAGAAAAATATTCATCATCTCTATGGCAGTCCTGAATGTCTCGAGCTCACAGCTTTGCTCTTACAAAAATTGAAT
This sequence comes from Moricandia arvensis, assembly GCA_905132765.1. Classification (NCBI taxonomy): domain Eukaryota; kingdom Viridiplantae; phylum Streptophyta; class Magnoliopsida; order Brassicales; family Brassicaceae; genus Moricandia; species Moricandia arvensis. The sequence continues at coordinate 44,894 of CAJHQP010000857.1, forward strand.
TTGGCAAATATCTCGAGTGAATTCTTCAAAGTCCATGCCAAGACTAGTTGTTTTGGATCTATCATATTATGGAAATTTCTTTGAATAACCTGGTGGAATATCACAACTAGTTTCCTTACAATATTTAAATTTGTCATATAAAAGTATATGTTTTCACCTAGGAGTATGCGAGAGTTGAAAAAAATCATTCACTTGGATTCAGAGGAAACATAACCTTTCAAGTATTGATGGGATATTATCAAATCTATATGACTTGACAATATTGAATTTATCTCGTGTTGGGTTTTCATTGGATTGCAACATTCTGGAGCAGCTGAAAACTTTGGAACATTTAGAATTAACAATCATAGAGATCGATCTCCTACAATGCCTGGAACAATTTTTGAGCTCTCATAGATTGACATGTGCAACAAGAAATCTAACGATCAAGGATATGCATATTGAATCATCTGGAATCTCACTTCCAATATCTATAGAAAATCTATGTGAATTCAACATTATGTGGTGCAGTATCTAGATGGGAACGATATGCATCAAAAGCAGGACAGTTTCTCCTCTATACAATCCGAGGACCACATGCTCCTTGAGCCTCTCTAACGTGATTATACTGGATTGTGAATGCCTGAAGGAGTTGACGTTACTGATGTTCACTCCAAATCTCAGAATTATCTCTGCTCAATTTGCAAAACAATTAGAAGATAAAATAAACGCAGATAAAGGTTACCAAGGCGGAAAAAATCAGGGATTGTTCCATTTCGAAGGCTGGAATTTCTTAAGCTGAAGAATATCTACTGGAGTCCTCTACCCTTTCCATTTCTAAAGAGAATCAATATAATCAGATGTCCAAATTTTAGAAAGCTTCCACTTAATTCACAAAGTGGCAAATATGGTGAAGATGGACTAATCATAGGATACACAGAGAAAAATGGATTAAAAGTGTGGAATGGGAAAACGAAGCTACAAAAACTCGCTTCTTACTTTCATGCCTTTCCGTGAGTGAAACGCCGAATAAAGACAAGCAACGACATTCCTCCGTGCCAACCAAGTTGGATTCGATCGAGAGACATCTCACACAAACTGGCAACTCCTTCAAACTGACACTTATCTCACTCATTGGTTTTGGAACCCTCGAAATTTACATATCCACAATGCTCGCTTGTATTGTGCAAATTTATTGGCCTCCAAAAATTAAAAAGGCTGCTTAGCATGTACACTTCGTTTATTATTTGTAAAAGCTCTTCTGTCTTGGTTCACATATACTCCCAAAAGGAAAAAACCAAAACATCATGATTTAACAGAACATGTGTTTTAAAAGGCGATCCCCTTTTGCCAAGGCCCAAGCCGCACCGTGGCGATGGTATTAACACATGAGTCCTCTAAGGTGTTAGTTCCTCAAGGCGCTCGCCATGATACGCCACTAACTTAAATATAAGCGCCTTAAAAGCTTCAAAGGTGCGACTTGTGTTTTATCTTTGACGGAACCCTTAAAACATCTTGGAACTCTATCACTACTTTGACAACCACTAAAATATCCTTAACATATAATGCTTAGATCCTTAGAGTTTTAGGTTTTGTTGTATTTGAGCAATTGAATTTAGTTTTTTGGTCTGAAGTTCTTTGTTAGTTTGCATAACTAACTAGTAGCTGCCTATATTGGTTTGTATAATACTGTTTGGTATGGCCGACTATGCTAGTCTACTCTATAACTATCTTCTGTATGTAGCTAACACATACACACACTTCTAACTTAGGAACATATGTCAATGCATATCTAAGTTCCTCTATAGTTGTATATAAGTAAACAATGTTTGAATGCATCCTATCCATAAGGCGAGCACCATGGCGCAAGGCGGATGGCTCCAACCTCACCTCCTTGCCTTAGAGCGCTATGCGCCATTTAAAACACAGAAAAGAACATACATATCGTAGCTGTAGTTAAAAAAAAAAAGGAACCATGTCATAAAAGGTTACAAAGGGCCATACGTAAAATAAAAAATCACCACAAAAACAATTCACAAGAATATGGCTACTCAACTCAAATTAAAGGCAGATTTGATCCGGGTAAAAAAATTCCAAAACGTTTCTTTTTCTATTACTTTTGTCGTGTCTTGTTTCGTTTCATTGATTCCCCAGGGAATGTGGGAACCACTATTTGGCATTAAAGATGAAAAACTGAATGAGCCTTACACGAGTCTTAGTTCGTACTCCCCAGCCATGGTTATGTATCTCACCCATGGAAGTGCTTGGTACCCGCTCTTCTCGATTATCTTCAGGTACCGAACCTACACCACAAAACCAGCATAAATAGTACATGAAAGTTTAATCACTTACGGAAGAGGCAGTTTACGCAGAAGATATGGAAACAAAATACGAAGCTTACCTGAATCCCTGAGACAGTGAAATAAGGGATCTCGAATTTGACACGGATGGGAGCTTTTCGCTCAGGTGTTGCTTCTTCTGCAGTTATACTGGGAAGATGGAACTCAGCCCTCAACATATACTCCTATATTGTTTTTCAAGAGGTTAGGATTGGCTGATAGTTTTAACTGCATTAAGTAAGAAAAACATCTACCTTGTTCCCGGGGAAAGATTTGATTTTCCAGACCAATGCATCTTTTTCAGGAGCATAACTGGCAGACCCTAGAGATGTCCTAACAGTGGGGTTAGATGCATCGGCTGGTACAGGCAACTCAATCTCAACATTCGTTGCGGTGCTGCAAACAGATTTGTTCTCAATCAAATGTTCAATGAATATGATCGATCATCAAGATATGCGCATTCCAGTGAAAGAGACAAGGAAAAGTGGCATGAGGCCGCATAATGCCATCAAAATATGTGTACCTTCGTTCTTTGAACTGACTTCTAGCTTTTACGAGCATCTCAACACGACTTCTGGAATGCCTTTCTATTTGCGCTTCCACCCATATAAGAGGCTTTACCTGAACAAGGAGTACGTAAAGAAACACATCATGAGATAAAATTTGTTGAGGACGAGAAAAAATATTCACATCCATGCTAATTCCACAGGTCAAACCTGAGTACTGAGTCTATATGTCATCAGATCAAAAGCACCATCCGGTGGTATGAAAGATATCGTCCTATCATTTTCAAAACGGGCCAATCGAACACACCTGCGTAACAGAAAGAAAAAAAACATAAAACTCAAGTATAGAATCTTTTAAACTAGAAGGGTTAGGATCACTGGAGCTTAAGAAACGTACTGATGGAATTTGATGTCCTCTAGATCAATGGCTTTTCCCTTTGTTGCTCGTCCCTGCGCTTCCAGCAATACTCTATCATTCAGTCCTAACTTACACTCTGGCATTCCCCTGCAACGGAATGGATCAAAGAGCAAAAGATTCAAATAAAATGACATGACAAAGATGAAAGCAACATGCTTGAGTTGATTAGGAACATACGTCAAGTAAGTTCGCATCTTCAGGGCTCCAACAACATCAGACCTGATGATTTGCCCATTGCTGTTGACAAGAATATTTACATTCTCGATTACATCCAAGAAAACCTGGATAAACAAGAGCAGACTGTCAACACATAGCAGATAGATAAAATGTTCTTCTCTAGAGAACGAAAGCACTAACTCACCTCGTTCTTCTTGTACTGTAGTCCCTCACTCCTCCAGGAGACAGCATTAGTGACAGCCATAGGAGGTCTCTGAGTAACTTCCATTCTATATGCATCAGTCTTGATGAATTCACTGAGGATTCTTGCTTCGGTAAACTGAGGGTACCCAAAGTCCATCATCTCATCAAGTAACTCATACTGCCATAACCATAAATCAATTTCAAAACTTTATAACGCCAAATAGTAGTATAAGAGCCTATGGAAGAAGTAAGCATACCACAACGACAAAGTTATCCCTAAGTGATTCTTCCTCTAACTCCTCAAAGTAATGCTTGAAGACCTATACATATCAAAAGTAACAGCATTACAATTGTATGTGTACGCCTTGAAAGCAGAAGAATGAACTTACGTCGACAACGCGGTGAAGGAAGGAGAGAAGACTGGCAGCATTACAGTTCTGTCTGGAAGCAATCATAAGGTAAAGGTTACTGTGTTGTACAAACATGTAAGTGACCCCATTATCGTAAGCAACTGGATCATTTGACTGTGAATCACCCTGTAACAATCATATTCAGAAATGTATGAAGACTCGACTCAGGATTGAAACCTAAAACCAATGTTCATTACTTGCAACACAAAATCCATCTTAATATTCCAAGACGAATCTAGAGTAAGTATAGACAAAAAGCAATCAATAATCTGGAAAACGGAACCTCTTTCTCGATGAGCTTCGAGAAGAAGCGTTCGGCTTGAGCGGCGGAGACGTCGCCACGGTAGTCACGCCAGACGAGAACGCGACCTTTAATATCCAGCAGAAACAGCGCAGAAGCAGCTCCTGCCATCTTTCTTCCAATCAGATTCAAAATGCAATCAACGAGATCTGATGCTGAATCTAGAAGGAGGATGAGATGGATCTTTTGCTGCTGAGATTTTCCATTTTCGCAATTCAACTTCTCATCTCACAAAGGATCTCATGATTCTTCTCATGTGGAAGCGTAAAATAAAATTGGAAAAATTCTGAGAAAAAAAAATGTTAAAAAAAAGTATAGGTACTCTCGAATTGGAGACGACGTCGTTTGTTGTTCTATTAATGTTCTCCGTGGAAATTTTGTTATCACAGGTTTACAATTTTTGTTATACAAAGATGCAGATAATTATAAAACCATGAATTAGCATTTAATATAGTAAAATATTTTAAAATATACATTAAAAAGTTTTTGTCCCAAAAATAATAAGTAAGGAGAAAAATGATCAAATATTATTAAAGAGTGTAAATATACATTTATACCGCTTGAGTTAACTAATATAGACTTAAGTTAACCAAGTGAGGACAATCTAATGGTCTTGAGGGAGCTTCGGTCCCAATACGGACCCGGCTTCGAATCTCACTGGCTACTGGGGGTAAAATTTAACAACTGAGCTTCCCTAATATCCGGTGACCGAGACGTAATCCGGTCGATAATGTAGACTGTTATAGACACTCGTTGATAGTCTCGACCCCACCCTTGGTGGGGGTCAGGGTAGATCGGATTATTCTAAAATAAAATAAAATAAAATAAAATAAAATATATAGACTTAGGTTAGAATTATGAGATGAGATTTTGGAGGTGATGTCTAAAATAAAATAAAATATTAAAATTTTCAAAATAAAAAAATTATTTTGGTTATTTTTTCTTAAAATCTATTTTTGCGACTAAAACTTTAAAAAAAATCTATTTAAGAGATTTGCCCTTTAATATATATATCCATAAATTCCATAAAAATAACTCAACTAAATTTCATTAAGTTTTGTAATACCCAAATACCCCTACTAATTATTTTGCTCATTATATTATGAGTTTTTTAGTAATTAAACCACTCAAATAAAGATGAATCGCAAAATAAACTCTGACCTAAAAATCCTATGAAATAAACCCTCAACTTTAGTTCTGTTAATGTATGTTACCCTCCGTCTAAAATACCATGACGGAGGATGACATTTGTTAACGGTTTATAAGTTGAGGGTTTATAATCCTAAAAACTTAGTTGAAGGGTTTTCTTACGATTCAAAAACAGTTGAGAGTTTTTATCATTAAATTATATTAAATATTTTAAAAGCTTTATTATAATGTATGCATTGTTTAAAATTGATTTATAAACTTTTAAAACTAATTTATAAAATTTGATATATTATATATCAATTTATAACCGATTTATAAAGAATCATAAATATCATAATATTTTAACAAAATAGCATCATACTCTAAACAAAAAGATTGACGTCATGAATTAATTATTTTAACACTATTTAAAACCTAATAAAACTTAAAAAAAATACAATGTCGCCATTATCAAAGTATTGTAATTGACTTTCCTTTTAACCAATTGTTTTTCTCTTTGACCTAATATAACCAACTGTCTTTCTCTTTGACTTCATAAATTAATTATCGTCAACAATGTTTTTATCATTTTCAAATAATTTGTATTTGTCAATGGTGACAATGCATTTAAAAATTTAAGTTATATTAGATTTTAAATATGTTGACAATAGTTAATTTATAAACTCAATATTCCTACTTCGAGTAAGAAGTCAATGTTTTGTTCATATTTTCATTATTTCCGACGTTCGAGGCATACTCTTTACCTGCTCTGCAAAATATTGCATGGTTATTCTTCTTCTTATTGATTTTTGAGCTAATAAGTTGTGCTTTTGTCCTATTAAAATATATTATTCTTATTTTATGAAGTCTTATTAATCATTTGCTAAAATATTATAATATTTATGATCTACAAATCGGTTATAAAATTGATATATAATATACAATTTTATAAATTAGTTTAAAAGTTTATAAATCAATTATAAACAATGCATAAATGATAATAAAGCTTTTAAAACTTTTAATGCGTTTTAGTGATAAAAACTCTCAACTATTTTTGAATCGTAAGAAAAAATTTCAACTAATTTTTCAGGATTATAAACCATGAACTTATAAATTGTTAACAAATGTCACCCTTCGTTATGGTATTTTAGACAGAGGGTAACAGAAATTAACGGAATTAAAGTTGAGGGTTTATTTCGTAGGATTTTTAGTTCAAAGTTTATTTTGCGATTCATTTTTAGTTGAGGAATTTAATTACTAAAACCCTTATAATATACAAACTATTAGAAGTCTGCCCATTTTAATACCCAAACTTTATTTGCTTTAATTAAAAATACCAATAAATTTCAAACACAAATTAAAAAAACTCTAAAATCTAAGAGAAAATATGAAAATTTCTAATTTTATTTTAATATTTAGGAAAAAGGTAAATAAATTAGCGAGAAAATTTAAAACTTTAAAAATAATTTTGATTGTAAAAAATAAATTTGTTTTCTATTTCAAAAAAAAAACTAAATTCAATATTGTAAAACTGAAAATTTTATTACAAAGTTTAAGATTAGAAAAAAAATCGTTACTTTTATTTTACAAACATAGAATAAAAGTAGAATTTTTTGAGTTTTTTTTTTTAAATTTTAGAGATTTTTAAAGTTTCATTTGAAATTTATTAGTATTTTAACTAAAATAAACAAAGTTTGGCATTAAAATGGGCATACTTTAAAAAAATTGTATATTATAATGAGCAAAATAAGTAGGTGGGATATTAAACATGATAATAAAAAAAGTTTGGGTATTAAAAAGATTAGTGAAATTTAGTTGGGGTATTTTTATGTAATTTTCCCATATTATATATGTATGTTAATATCAATTAAATTCAGTTATATCCAAAAAATATATATAAGTGATAATTTATTTACCATAAAATGATTGTAAATAAATAAAAGTGATTGCTTTGGTGTGTGTACGACAATACATAAAATTTCTTAGACATTATTTGAGAAATGATTTGTTATGTGTTTTCACCACATTAATTTTGAAAGAAAAATGATGATTCAATGATGACATCGATTAAAATTAATTGTGACATGTACATTAACATTTAATGATGATTTATATTTTTGGTAAGTTTACTAGAATATGGTAACAACTAATATATTACCATTATAATTAATATAATAACAAAAAATATAATAGTAGTTTATAATTTTCAAAATATTATCTATTACTATTTTTATAATTATATAATTTATACGATTAACATAATTCTTCAAAATTTTATGTGGTTTAAAAAAAATTAAGTCTCAGTTTTTTAATATCTATAAATTTTAGAAATACTATCGTTTTTCAAATTATATACCTAAAAATTTCTCTTAATTTATAGAATTTGATTTAATATATTTTTGTACCAAATAAATAGACAAAAATATTTCATAAATTATAAGTTTAAATATATACATATATATTATTAAATAAAAATTTCAATACAAATTTAAATAAAAATTATTTATTTATTTAATTGTTATGTATAATTAAATGAAAATTTAAGATTAAATATTGTAAGCAAATAATAAACTTTATAAACAATATACAAATATAATTTAAATTTTAAAGATGTTATTGCTGCACTTGGTGCAAGAAAATGCCTTGTAATTTTTATATAGAATGTTTATCCTGCACAAGACGCAGATCTTACACTAGTTAGGTAATATTACTAGAACCATATAAATATTTTTATATTGCTAGCATTTTTTTAAATATCCAACGTGCTCTTTAATTACGTTGTAACAAAAAAACGTAATTACAAGAATACCATTACTAATGCCACATAAAAAATTGGCGCCACGTAAGAAATCACTATCGTGTATTAAAAAACTCAGCCTAAAGTGTCATGGCGTTATTGACGACTGAGTTATTATTACATTGCGGCTGATTTAAACAATGCGGCTGATTTACATATATAAATCAGCCATCGATACGGTTGATTTATAAAAACAGGGATGATCTATGTGTTACGGGCTGACTTACGAACATAAACCAGCTGTAAGTGACGACTGATTTACAGAAATATGGTTTATTTTTGAGATAATGGTTGATTTATGAACACAAGTTACAGCTGATTTGTCGAAAATTTGGATGAGTTGTTGATTGGGCATGGCTGATTTATGTTTCTCCGGCTTATTTAATGACCATCGGCTGGTTGAGTTATTCATAGAGGAGTCTGGCACATTGATGATTGATTTCTCTTTGTGTTGCCATGAACTCAAGAGGAGTCTTTCAAAATACCAGAAATCTCAACATTTTTGGTATGGGTCAATTTGAAGGACATCTCTGATTGCTGCTACCCTAGATGAGGAATTAGTCATGTTGTTTATGGTCTTAGAGAGCATATCTTAACACATAAACCTCGTATGGAACCTACTAACTTACGTGAAGCTAAGGTGCTAGTGGAAATGGAATTGGCCAAAGACTTTTCCAAGCTTATAGCTCTTGATGATAAATAGTGCAGTATATTTATGGTTAAGGTCGACTATACTTGGATCCCCTCTACGTGTGAGAGATGTGGAAGATTAGGTCACAAAGCCAAAGTCCTTATGCCTTCTAAGTCTTCTGAGAATAAAAGCTCGGCTTCAGATTCAGCAGATTTAGTGGTTCTTAGAGTTGAAATACATGTTATGACATCATTTTTCAGAAAAATGAAAATGCTGCCCCATTTTCATCAAATATTTAACAGAAGGCTCTCACTGTCTAAGAGAGACCCCCTACTACTAACTCAGCTTATGAGGATTCAGAACTAGCCCAAAGAGTTGGATGTCTCCTTGTCACTTCTAAACCAAAATCAAACGTCACTACAAAAGTTGTTCCATAGTCGGGTTCGGGTTTGGTGGCTACTTTTCTGCAAATGTTTCTACGAAATGCAAAGATACACTTGTGCAAGGAATACAACTATCCTTTTCCTCATGGACTCAACGTGGAAATAAAACTGCATTGGCAAGCTTGTTCAAAGCTACTTCCCGTTAGAAGATTCTCTTTCTGCTCTCGTTACAACACCTCGGTCAAAGCGAAGCCCATGAGATGAGGGAAAAGAGATACCACCGTTATGGAATCTTCTCTATCAAAAAATATTAACAATGAGGTCCAAGAAACATCATTTGTTGATCCATTAACCATCACGACGCAAGCTAGTGCATTTGAGAGTCCTTCTCGTTTCATTGTGCTAGGTGTTGTGGATGAAGCTGAGAACGAGGTAATGAGCTCTCTAGGCTTGACAAATGGTGGCAAAAGACAAAGCCTCCTATCAAGTACCAAGATTTGGAATGGAAGACAATATAAGGGAGAGAGAAACATGACTAACGTAATTGTGGGTCTCATTGCTTACTTTTTTCATTTCATTGATGGTTTTACTAATTTCTGCCTAAGTCATTTCATTGATGGTTTTACTAATTTCTGCCTAAGTCATTTCATAGATACGTATTCTTATCTTCTAAATTTTTATGTTATTTAACTTTGAAAGTCCTTTGTCAAAAAAAAAATTTTGTAATTGTTTGGCTAGTTATTTTCCCTTACAAAACATCCATAGAATCTTCATTTTTATGAATAAGAACGCAATTGACTAAACAAAATTGATAAAAGTTTTATAAAACTGAAAGAATATTTTCAGAAATTTTTTTAAGCGTTACTGATGCAATCCTGTTATCAACTGGTGATATTCTCATAACCAGCTCACATCCAGGAAGAAACTCAACCATCCTCAAGTTGTTCGACTTGACATTAAATCGGTCAACTAAGGAACTTGGCTTAGAATTTCTTCAAACTAAAGTATGGAAACCATGAAGGTCTCTACACGAAAATGAAGCTGTTAGAAGGTTGAAAACTCATAATTATTCTCAATGATTCAAAATACAAAGGAGACAAGATTTACCATATTTGGACTCCAATGAACCTAGGTAATATCAACTTTATGGTTCGATTTAATCATTTGGATTTCCACAAGATCATACCACCTCTTAAGCCTCCTTGTTAGCTGTCCATGATGTGATTCAAAAATCAAAAGCATGGTCAACACTCCCCATAATGAGTTGATTTACCTCCCTCGAAACTAGCCTTTTGACCAGTCAGTTTATTCCTTCTTTTAAATGTGATTTATTTTATTTATTTATTTATTTCTTTTGACTAATAGAATCATATACACGAGTAATATAAAACTCAGTTCACCTCATTGTAAAGGTAAATTTGATTATTGAATAAAAACAAAATTTTCTCTTTTGAAGTTTTTATGTTTGTTTTTTTTGTTTTTCTTTGTTTATAAAGTGAATTCTTTAGCTAGGAAACATAATCTTTGTGTGAATTCACTTAAATTTAAGCTTGTGAATTGTATCAAAGACCATCCGCAACCTTTGTGGTGCTCTTTGACGCATCATCATCATATTATCTATCCACTAGCTTAAATATATGTTTATTAAAGAGTTTTGTGAAGCTTTTGATAACTTACGCTTACATCAGTTACATATGATAAGATTCAAGATAAGACCGACTCTGATAAGATCATATGAAATGTGTTTCCACCATTTCTTTTCCACTGTCGCATCAAAATGAATCCTCATAGTGTTTGACTTTGTAATGGCTGTGTCAAGAATTCAAAATGGGTCTCACATTGATCTCGTGTACAAATAGAACTAGGATTGACCAAAAGATTCAAAACTTTGAAACAAAATTCTATCCATCTCGTTACTTAATTAATTGCTTGCACGGAATGTGATATATACAAGGCTTTAATATAGTAATAACTAAAATGTAACAAGTGTAAGTTAATTCACATGGCTTAGAGTCACGCGTTTCCTCGGGTTCCCTATGATCATTAAAAGCCCATTTCAATATTTTCAAGTCTTTTTACAAATATATATATATATTTTTTTCAAGTCTATTTACGCTCCATGTGTTCACTCATTCTTCATACATCACGAATCACACATACATTCTTCGTTTCCAAGGATCACACCGACATTCCTCCCACAATCGGTTTCAGTCATTAATAGTTTATTTATGCAGTAACTTCTAAGATCCTTCTCTCACTCTTTTACAATGTCCGCATTGTATTTTTTTTTAACCCATTATCAGCTTTAATTCAACAAAAAAAGTTACAAATTTTTTGACCCAGACTTGCAACCAAATACATTGAAGCTATTTAGTATTGCCCTAAGTCATTTGAATGGACCTAACACTACTTGACCAAGCGAACAATGTATTTTTTCAACCACACGAAAGTGAATCATCTCTTAAACCCCTAACTTTGACCTTTAGACATGAAAGCACTTACTAAAACAGTGACAATAATCCTAAATTGGTAAACCATTCCAACTCCAAGCTACCGGACCCTAATGATAGGAGTGACACTCTTGGCCCAACAGCAACAACGCTGAAGTGCCAAACCGAGACAGAATTCATCGCCACTGCCTTTCAATATTTTGTTCCTGAGCCGCATTGTATTTAATTTAACTATCCCGTCACCATTCAAAAAGAAGTGATGGTAAATTAGGGGGATATACTTATTTTTGCTGACAAATGTCAAATGTTTACGTGTATAGCGTTATCTAAAACATTATATATAGTTAGATGTTATATATAGATGCCAATAGATTAAACCCAAAATAAAATTTAAACGTTGTACCTATATATATATACCAATACATTAAACCCAAACGTTGTACATATATATATATTATAGTCAACCATAATTGGTGGATTTGAAATTTAAATTTCTTTGTTTCACATAATTAAATGTTTGCTTCGTACAGTGTACGAATAACTATTATAAAGAGCTTAATTAGAAAAAACATTAGTCAATAATGTATTTGTTTGCATGAAGCTGTTACACGGACCAAACAAACTGATTGTAGAGAAACCATATTAATTTTAATTACAATCTCAAATCACATGTAACTCCAATATATAGACAAGGTATCTTCAAAATATTATATCATCTTTTTCATTTGTTATAGATAAATCGAGCTAAAGTGTATAGATGCCAATAGATTACATGTATAGTCCAACATAAGACTAGTAAAATTAAGTACATAATGTTAACTGTGAATATCATAAATCCTTTTACACAAGAAATAGGATTCTTTCACGTCCCTTAAAACATTAGAGCAACTCCAATGGTGTTATTAACCGTTGGAGTCCTTAACAATTGAATATATTATTTTTTATTTATTTTTTTTGTTTGAATAGTTAAGAATTCTAATCAAAATTGTACGTCCAATGGTGTTATTCATTATGGAGTTCTTAAAAATAAAAAAATATTAAATTTGTAAAACATTTAAATTTAATTTTTTTTATTTATTGAATGATTAAATATGTTTTACACGATCTTTTAAGGATAATCATATATTTTGCCCAATAAAACAAATTTTCTTGAAGAAAAGATGCACAGAAGAATGTAACTGTTGTTCTTGAAGAAAAGATGCAGTAATATAGTTATTACACAGTGAAATAGTGAAGAGAGGAAGAGATGGGGCTAGAGCAGAGGAGGAGAGAGAACATTAAGGATTGAGTCCTTAAACCCCTAATTTAAGGATTCGTTCTTAGCTAATGAAATATGGATATTATTATTTAATTGTCATTTGCATAAGATTTAGAACTAAGGATTCATTATACTCTCACATTTAATAACGATACAATGTACACTCAATCTCAGTCTCTCGTTCTTTTAATGTTTTTGTTTGAAGTCGAGAAAAAAAACTACTACCTCCGTTTCGATTTAGTTGTCGTTGTAGAGAATTTTTTTTGTTTCAAAATAAGTGTCGTTTTATAATTTCAATGCAAAATTTATTAGTTTTATCTATTATTCTATTTTTCTTATTGGTTGAAATGTAGTTATGTGTATAAGTAATTGTGTTTTTATCTAAAAAATATGTAAAATTAAATGATTTTTTAATCTCCGTGTAAAAACTTAGAACGACAAGTAAAACGAAACGGAGGGAGTAGAAAATACAAAATTTCGAATAAACATTTACTATCATATATAAACATTATTTTAATTCAAAAAACAAACCAAACTGAATCGACACTGATCGGTTGTCTTCAAGTCACTGTTGACTATAAGACCCTCTTCCCTGGATCACATGTCCCATTCTCTCTGGTTACAAACTAATCTACTTTCTTGTCATAAAACCAAACTTCATCCCTTTATAAAAACAAAACCAATCACCCGTGAGCCCCTATTTTTTCTCACTAAACCTCATATCACAACATCTTATGGAATTTTCCGGCAAGAACCACCACCAGTTACACGGAGAAACTCGCGAAACATCTGAAGGAAAGAAATGGGTCACCTCTGGAATTTCCTTACGTGCGCCAATGAAGCCAATTAGCCTCTCCTCATGTGCCGTAACCGACACTGAAGACGACGTTCTTTGTCAAGATCAGTATCCGACAACTCCAACGGCGGCTTCAGTAAGAATACCGGCGGTTATACACTGTCCTCCCGCGCCGAAGAAACGAAAACGGTCGTTGAAAGTAAGCTACGACGGTGCTATAGAATTCTTCTCTCCACCGGATCTCGAGACCGTCTTCATCCAAAGAACTACTTAATTTTAATCATAAATCCCTCTTTTAGTTAACCCTTCTACATCTTTTAAAAAACATTCTCAAGTTTACATATTAGTTAGGTTTACCCGTAAGCGTTTTCTTAATTATCTTCAATTATAGATTTACACAGGACAAAGAATTTTTTTTTAGTAACTTATGAGTACTTGCTAAAGGTCAGTTTAGCTTTGATATTTTTTTGTTGTTCTTTTTTTTTTTCCAGTATATTATATTCAGTTTGTCTTGATAGTTCTTATTTAGTGAATTTCCTAATCTGGGTAAGGGAATGATGATTCTCCAGGCTCATTTTACCTTTCCTGCAGTAATATTTTTGGAAACTTTGTTGCTTGTTTATTTGATACAGTTATGGGGAACTTGATGTAGTCAATAACTATGGTGTTCACTGATTAAAATAGTACAACTTTTATCTGTTACTTTATTTTTTCTTTGCTTACCATTACTGTATATGAATTGGTATATATATAACCAGTGACATAAATTAGGTTAGAAATATTTCCCTCTATTAATCTAAAATGAGCCAGCGAATTGATTATAACATTGGAACATACCGTAATCTGTAATTAACGCATATCAACCCATTAATTTCCAATAATGAACCTTTGACATTGATTATATACGAACTATTGGATATAATCCAATCAATACAATCCTCCTTATTGCATGGTCATGTAGCAAATGACACAATCTTACAATACTAAAACGGGATATAATCAACATCTAGAGTGTTCACCTCAGCATATTTAATCAACCAATCAATTACAAAATTAGTGACATGTCATTTTTTTGATTAAAAAATTATCATGTCATTAAAATATATGAAAGTAACCTTTTTAATCTCTTTTTTCGCGTATAACGTTTTTGTACCAAAAAAAAATAATTATCTTCCTCAGCTCGGTGAATTGATTCGGTTTCTATAAAAAAACGCTCATGTTATTTAACTTCTATTAGAGAGAGTTTTTGTTTGTAACGAAAGTCGAATCATAGAAAACGCGCTCTTTAGGTTTTTGTTTCCATGTTCTTTCTATTTATTGTAACGCCGCATCTCAGTCCAGGTTCGTCAATGGTGGGTGTTACATCTCCATTTGTTTTTCTCCGTATGAAGTTAATATCATAATGGTTACTATCAAATCATATATTTTCTTAAATCACAATTTTTTTTTGGTTATGTTGCTCTTTTCAGTTTTTAATTAAAAAGAACTGGATCAAATGAATCCAAAAGACGTAATTGAACATCAAGCTTCTCTTCGATCATGCAATTTACGACAAGAACCATGTATGATCTCTTTGATACATGACACTCTTTGTAAGTGTTCTTTTTAGTGGTCAATAGTCACTCAAGTTTTTTTTTCTTCTGTCGAAATAATTAATTTCAAGACACGGGCTAATGATCTGGATTAGAAGAGAACTAAGCCGTAAATCTGGGATACTACCAGACAAGAGCCATTCCGGATATCACAACTTTTTTTCTTCGTTTTGATTTAGTATATCCCGGATTTTTGCTTCTCGATTCATCTTAATGTTATATAAGCATTCTCTCTCTTTTCTCACTGTGGTGGTAAACCTGTAATGCTCACCTAAGTGGTTTCTTCTTATTACAGTGCAACATAGTACTGTGGTGAGAAATTCGCTTGCGTATGATGTCACCAACGAAACATCTTTCAACAATAAGTATTCTCTTTAATTTTCAACTTAAGCAACTATCTAAAGCTCGCAAGTTAAAATTGATCACTCCTTTTACTCTTTATGATAGTCTTCGTGTTATTTACTATCTCCACTCTTCAAAATTTCCAACCTTTCAGCGGATAAGCTCTTACACCGAATGTGTTTTCTTCTAGCTTTGAAATGCTACTTCAATTATTTGAATAATTATCATTATCTTTTGTATCAGTTCTTGGTTATATTCAATGAGTTTGAATATCAATTATTAATTACCTTTTAAAAATCGTAAGCATAACTTACCTACGAATAAGATCTTTATGGTGTGCTTAGTTTTTAAGCTTTTGTATCGTATAAGTTGATGGGTTTTGATAATTTATTAGTGTCTTTGCATTGTTTTGTTAGAACCAAAACAAACCTTCATGATATACATGTTAGTGAGTTTGTTTGTTATTGGGTACGCTTGTGAACCTGAAGTAAGAAATTCCTTCTTGCCTATTACTAGATGTTCTTATTTTCATATAGTTTGCATATGTTGTACTGGTTCTATCATTATTTAAAATTTTTGACCTGGTTATATGTGTGCGTCTTGAAGAAAAATGCTCACTTGCTAAGAAGGTGATCAGAGATTTGATAACTGTAAATTTTAATTAGTCATGAATAAGAGAAGACAACTGGTTATTTGATATGTTTAATATGAGATAAAATATTTTATTGAGTCATGGATAAAACACTACACTTGCATGGTTAACATGTTGTGTGAAGCAGAGCTATTGGAGGAAGCTGAAGCAATGATAAAGAACATAATAGTGGAAGAAACCAGTATTATATGGCGTTCTTTTCTTTTTGTTTGCAGGAAAAATGGTAACGTTGAGATGGCTGAATGAGTGGTAAAGTATTTGATAAAGCTGGATGTAGATGAAACTTGTGCTTAAGTGCACATATCTAATGCTTTCTATTTATGGGTTTTTCAAAGAGGTAGTTGAGCAGAGGTTTTCATGAAGAAAAGGCAAGAGAAGAAGAAGTACAATGCAATTCGATGGAGGTAGATTACAAAGTACACAAGCTTGTGTTTTTGCAGTAAAAACACACTAGATTCTCAAAACATCAACAACAAATTCAATGTCAAGTATTATCTGAATATTGTTTTGGTAGAAGGAGAGGATTGTTGTTACTTCAAGCAGCAAGTAACGACGTTGTACATACTCAAGGAAAGACATTTGGATGTTTACGTAAAGAAAAGTACAAATGAAATATTTCATAACTTTGTAAATTGTTTTTCTTAAGATGAGATTTGGAGTCATGAAAGTTAAACAAGGAAAATCAATCATTTTAAGTTTGTTCAATGATTTAGAATTAGAGAAGCCTGCTCAGCTTATCAATAATTACTTCTCTTTTTGTAAGTTTCCACTTTATCGAACTTAATTCTTATGGTTCAGTCTATATACCTAAACAAACGTTGTTTTTCATTTTAAGGTAAAATATATAATAATATGATATTTCGATATGATGAACGATAGATATTATAAAAATAATATTGATTATTGAGGTTTGACATGGCACGCTGTGAACCCCCTCTCCAGCCCATGACTAAATATTCTATTGTCCCAAGACCAAATATTAGAACCCAAATTTTCATTAGTGAGAATTATTGAAAACAATCATTGAATGTCAATTAAAGACATAAATTGTAAATCCTTTTTAAAAAATCAACTATATTCTTTAAATTTTATAGGGAAAATAACAAATAGCTCTTAGAGAATATTATTATATCTTAAATATTTTTTTTCATGGGAAAAGAATATAGTTGACATAATTTCAGGATTTTTTAATGTACATCACTTTTATAAGATTTTAATTGTTCTTCATTTCACCACTCCCTTGACACTTAAGAATCCTGAATAATAATATTTAGTAAACACTTATTCAAATAGATTTTCTTAGCACTAAATAATAAATAATCAATAGTAAAATTAAAAATATATATTGGTTGAGTTTTACGTTAAAACAATGTTTGAGATATGTTAACTTAACCATAATTTCATGAAACTCAAATAAATGAAATAAAAGAATAATTGCATTTTAACTAATATTTAATTTATTTTTATTCATTTTGTTTACCAATTTATATGTATTTTGATATTGAAAGAAAAAAAATTAAATTTTAATACTTTTAAAATTTCAATCATAAAACAATACATAATTTGCAATATAAGGAAAGGAAACCCGGACGTAGCCCGGGAAAATCTCTAATACATCTAAATATTAATAACATCCAAAACGCCTTGTAGCTTCAACATTTACTTTTGAGCTAAGCGTACCACAATTCCTTTGCCCTATTTGCTTAACAAAACTTCCCACAGAGTAGTCTCAAATTATTTATATACCTTGTTCAAAACAAATATTAATGGCATATGTAAAGAAGTAATGTTATAGTTTTAAAAGTTAATACCTCTATCCGTATATGTTTAACTTTTATTTTGAAATTATATGCTTTTAATTTGGTAGTAAAATTTTAATTTAAGAGTTTCAAGCCACAATTTATACATTTATTTTTAAAATATTTTAAAACTTTTTTTCTTTTAATATTGGAGTCTTTTTTTACCGCTTCACTTTTTATTTTCCCTTTTCACACTGAAATTTTCATTAAGATTCAAAGGTGAGATACATCTTTGGGATAAAAAGCCAGTAAAACACACAAATGTCCTTTGAAGTCAAAAGCTATCAGAATTACATGAATGTTATGGGACCAAACTTAAATTATAAACAACAAAAGGAAAAAAATATAACTAGTTAGACACCTAGAATCAATTAAAACAAAAGCTCAAGCAAGCGGATCCACCGAAGAAACAAGGAAGATATACATGCACACCTTCAGACGAACTTATTTCGGGGAGACTCTGAAATTTTTCATACTGCTCCAGAACACACCCTGATGAGCCACGAGTAACTACATGATGAAGATTAGACAAGTTAGTAGAGAAAAGATTTATTCTTCAGCATAGTGCAAAGAGTACCATTAGACGTTACGGTCATAAGGGGACTCAAGATGGTACTATTAGACGTAAATCCTCACCAAACTAATAGAATTGTCACTGTTTAATCATCTAATTCTTCTCATACAGTTTGTAATACCATAACCATTGTTAAAAATTGTAAGCTGCATACATAAAATATGACTTTCATTCATTCAAAATTAATGTTACAGAGTTAGGCCACGTTCGTATTTGTATTTGGTTACATCATCTTATTACAACATCTAGATGTTACATCCAAATGTATCCGTTTTTATTGTTTGTATTTGCATTTGGATACAACAATTAGATTAGATGTTAAGTTGCTCGTTTTTATTATATAATAACATTTGAACACTACTAGTCAAAAAACTATAAAGGAAATTATTTATATAATTAAATTATTAATTATTTTAATTGAATAATTATATCTAAATGATATTGGTACCAGAATAATTATTATTTTTAAATATTTTGGGAAATCCTATTTAAAGGTTTGGCAGAAAATCTGATGTTACGTTTTGGCGTAAAATCTGATTTCAAGATTTTGCTGAAAAACGTGATTTTACAGTTTTGGTTGAAAATTTTGTTTTTTTTTGTTTTGCCGTAAAAACATAAATTTTCGGTTTTAGCCGAAAACACGATTTTTTCGGTTTTGACGACAAAACACGATTTTTTGGTTTTGACTACAAACTTGATTTTACGGTTTGGCGAAAAATCAAATTTTGTTTTTGGCAGAAAACATGAGTCTTGCGATTCTGACGGTAAAACTGATTTTGTGGTTTGGCGGGAAATCTTATTTTACAGTTTGGTGAGAAATTTGGTTTTTGGTTTTGACGGAAAATCTTGAATTTACAGTTTTGGTGGACAACATGATTTTGAAGTTTATGCAAGAAAACTCGATATTGTGATTTTGGCGGGTACAAGTGATTTTGTGATTCTAATAGGAAAACCTAACTTTGCGGTTTTTGTGGTAAAATATAATTTGTAATTTGGCGGAAAACTTGATTTTACGGTTTTGTCAAAAAAAAAACTCAATTTTATAATTTGATAAGAAAGCTCAATTTTTTGGTTTAGCAAAAAAAACTCAATGTTATGGTTTTAGTGAAAAGGTCAATTTTATGATTTTTGAAAAAAGTTTCACATTCTTTTGCGGAAAAAAATCCAATTTTACCTTTTTGAGAGAAAAACATGATTTTTGGTTTAAAATACATATCTAATAATAAAATTATTATTATTATTATAAACTAGTTATTTTCATACTTCATTAAAGTTACTATTAGGCTTTTGGATTGAAGATGCAATAGTGTATAAATACTACCTCTGTTTCACCAAGTTACTGTTAGGCTTTTGTATTTTATTGCATATTTTATCAACTAATAATGATTAATTAAATAATTCAAAAAACTTAATTACACTTATGAAATTCTTGTTGATTTAGGCTTATGGAAAAGATAATATGCATATATTATATATTTTATTAATATGTGTGAAAAATCTAAAATATGCATTATATTTAAACAGAGTAAACAATGTCATGCAACATCAAAAAAAAAAAAAAAAAAAAAAACCTGATGGCAGAAAAAAAAGAAGAAAAACAAACAGACAAACAAAGCCTTATATGTTAGGCTTAAAATTTGGTTCGATTTGGTTTTTAAAACCAGACCAAACCCCGAATTATACAACAAAACCCTACAACCATAAACCATAGTGCTTTTCTTTTTACGTGTTAGTTTTATTAGTGTCTCCTCAGCCTTGTCGGGGACTTGCTTTCTAGGGTTCGGGGGAAAAAGATGGGTAGGATCAACGATTTACCTGATGAATCTGTTTGTCATATTCTATCGTTTCTTCCCACAAGGGAAGCTGCATTAACTTCTGTTCTCTCAAAGAGATGGAGGGATATGTTTGCCATGAGTCCGAATCTTCATCTTCGTTTCGTTGAATCTGACTTTTGGAACCCCAAAGGTAACATGAGTTTCATAGACTTCGTAGACAGAGTATTGGCTGTGTCAAGTGATTCTACCATTAGGAGATTCTCTATGAAAATCCGACGGAGTGTTGAACCAGCTCATATCAACCGTTGGATGATTAATGTGCTGAGCCGTGGTATCTTGGATCTTGATCTGGACACACTCACTAAATATGTGATTACAATGCCTTTAGAGATATTCACTTGCAAGACAATTGTTAAACTGAAACTAGGATGCCTCGTTAATTTCGCTATGGTTCCAGAGAATGCTTCTCTTCCTTCTCTTAAGACACTGTTTCTTTTTTGTGTTCGGTTCTCTGGTTCCGAGTTTGAAGCTCTTCTTTCTGCTTGCCCTGTGCTTGAGGAATTAACCTTACTTGGTTGCCCTTGGTACTCGAAACAGTGTCTAACCATTTCGTGTACTACCCTTGAGAGACTCACTCTTTCATGTAAAGGTAGTATCGCATCTAGTGCTCCTTGGAGCTTTTCTTTTGATACTCCAAGACTTGCCTACTTAAACTACCGTGGTTATATTGGAGATGAGTATCCAATTGTTAATCTCCACGCCCTTGTTGAAGCTAAGCTTTCTCTTGAGTACAGGAGATCTCCTAATGAAGGCAATCCAATGAATCTGATTAAAGGGTTAAGTAATGTTGAGGTCCTCAACTTGTCGTCTCTTGCAACCTCAAAGGTACTTTTACTTTTCATCTTGTTTTACTTTCCTGTGTTTTTGTTTTATAAAATGAGAATATTTCTTGAGGTTTGGATTTAACTGATTAAATATTGTAGTTGTTGTCCTTTTCAGGTATTATTTTCATTTGCTGAATTAATCCCAGTGTTCAAAAATATATCTCGTGTTTCCATTGCAACTGAGTTCCAACACTCGTGTTCGAGTTGGGATTTTCTGCAACTACTGCTTAAAAAGTCTCCAAATCTAAAGACTCTTGTCATCGAGGTATATGAAAGCTCTTAATATCTCAAACCATAATATTATTGAAGAATCTATAAGTGATTATCCATGTATCTGTTTTAGGGTCCCTTGCACTTCTATCATGTATATGGAGAAGAATCTGAACCTCTAATGTGCGAATGCTTGTCGGAATATTCATTCCTGTCCTCGTGTCATGTAAAAGTCCTAGAGATAATCGACTACTGCGGAACTAAAGGAGAATTGGAGCAAATGAAACATTTCATCGAGAAATTACCTTGTCTTGAGCTGGTCAATGTTCATGCTAGTGCAAAAGCAAAGTTGACATTCGACACAGATCTCCAAACACTTACCAGACCTTGCAATATTCAGCTCAAGTTTTTTCCTGCCAAAACCTAAATAAAGGATCAAAGAACTAACAAATCCAAGGGATGGAAATGTTTGAGGACTTTTATTAGCTTGATATTATTGTAGTAGAGCTAATTTGGCTCTTGGTTCTTATGACATGATCATGAAATCAATATAGATATTACATTCTTTTTCCTAGTTGACTATTTATTGTGATCACGGTGAGCAATGTTTATTTTGACTTACAGTTGCTACATTGGTAGACTGGTAGTTCTTCTTAGTTAACTGTAACGAGACAGCAAAAAAGAAACAGCGAAAAAAGAAGAAAAAACCCTTCTTCCATTTATGTAAAAGAGTTATTCTACATTTATTTCTTTACAACCGCAAACAATAATACAAAGCCTGAGGACTTAGCCTACCATTTAGATTCTAGGCCGACCTTCAAGAGTGAAACATACAAGAGCTGCTTCCATGTGTCTTGTTGAAAGGGGAAATGGGTAAGGTCAACACATGATAATTTATATTCGAACAAAGACCAA
Organism: Moricandia arvensis; assembly: GCA_905132765.1. NCBI lineage: Eukaryota > Viridiplantae > Streptophyta > Magnoliopsida > Brassicales > Brassicaceae > Moricandia > Moricandia arvensis. Next base: position 67,393 of record CAJHQP010000857.1, read on the forward strand.
AATAATCAATATAAGATGTGAAGCTCGGAGGATTTTGTTGTTAATGAAGTTGCATCTAGGCGATGGCAAAGAGACGGAGGAAATTTTGTAATCATAGATGCACTTTCTGAGAATGATGCCTACTCACTCTCATTAGAAAGATCAAGTTAATCATAGTTCATTGTATGTAGGTTTACTTTTAAGTAACTGTTGGGGAAAAGGAGCACTCGGCGCAGCGAAAGCTAATAAGTGATCGTGTTTCCCCTGATCTTGTGTGAACCTATGAGGAAATACTTCGACGATAGTAAAATATAGTATAAGCAGAAATTAAATGAGACAATCACTTTTTATGTGGAAAACCTCTTCGATGTGAGAAGGAAAAACCACGAGACCGTAGTCCACTTAACAATCCACTATATAAATGGGTATGAGTACAACCACGTCCTCCCTGTTCAACAACCTGAACAGAACATAAACATTAGCTACAAAGAGCTATCTCCAACACAAGAACAACAACAAGAGAGTAAATCCAAGCTTCAAAACTAGCATAAACAAAATGACCTCAGCTCACAAGGATTCCGGCAACCAGAGACTAATCTCACTGTACAAATTCAATATGAACAAGTCAACAACAACTCTGCCAAGTTTCAGCTCAATCAGAGAAGATCTGACTGTCGGATTTACCAAACACTCAAGACATCACTGCTGAAGAACTGTGACGACCAGCTTCACTAAAACCCAAACAACAGAAGATCCAACCGTTTAAATCCAAATCCCTTCGATGAACCTCTAACCCACTGACTGAAGAAGCTTCCCACAAATTATCAGCCCAATCAGTGCCCGTGTGACCCTACAAAACCTGCCTTGACAAACACAGACGAATTCTGCCTCCTTCTCTCATTTTCTCTCTTTTGTCTAATCTCTTTTTCTTGTGCTCCCTTGTCTTACCATAAAATTTAGGTTAAGAGACTTTATATATAGTGTCTCACAAACCCTAAGACCCAATAATAATCTCATGGACTAATATTAATGGCCCAACACCAAGTTTGGTTATCTGCAACCAAACCCATTGGGTTTCCTCCATCTAGAAGGAACCCAACAGTAACGAGCTAGAGATTATGAAATGTACCAGATTAATTAGACGAGATAAGTGGATGGCGCGACATGAAGATTTCATAGTGATGACACATAATGATGAAGCTAGGTGACAGCGTCGAGAAAACGTTGCGGAATGATAAACTCAGGTGACGACGTCGAGCGAAACAGTGTGGAATGATAACGCCAGATGACGATGTCAAAGTGACAACACCAGAATAATACCATCGGATGGTGACACCGGAATGATGTCGCCGGAGTGATGACGTCGGCATTACGGCATGTCCTACCAGAGGCCACGGCTGATAATCGTGCGGTTTTCTAGATCTCTTAATGAGATGTCTCTCTTTCTCAAAACCTATTCTTTACTTCTCTCTTCCTCCAAAAAGATGTTTTCCTCACTGAAGTAACTTTATATTTATAAAGAAAGTGAGGATGATATTCATTCTGGACCAGGCTTTTTCTATTTGCATGACAACCAATATTGATTATGGTGGAGCTACGTATGGATGGCAAGCTCACCACCAACATATCTAATACACTTGGGAATAACCAAATTCTATAATCTTGGTGGGTCACAGACTCTCTTCTCTCCTTTTCTCTCCATGTACACCATCATGTATACAGAAGGGTGGCCATCTTTTCTGAAATCTGTAGTCGGCTTATGTTCATAGAAATCATTGGTGTTATCAAGAGAAGAGAGAAGCAAGAAATGAATATTGGGTTAAATGTAAAATGTACAGTTTAGTAGCATGATATACAAGTGAATAAGCTTAACTACTCTAACAAACTTATAACAACCTATTTGCATCATAAAACGCCCCGCAAGCTTTTAATCAGGGTTCTCTAAAGGATGATAAAGGGTTAAAATTCACAATCATGACAAATTAGAATGAAATAGTCCTTGTTGCAAGGCATTTTCAAGATGTCAGCGAGATTGTTAGCAGAGGAAACATGAAGCGGGTTGAGAAAACCAGATTTGAGACAATCACGGGTGGTGTGGCAGTCGATCTCAATGTGTTTGGTAGGCTCATGAAACACTGGATTTGAGGCAAGATGCAAAGAAGATTTGTTGTCACAAAACAAGGTAACTTGCAACTTGATCTGGAGCTTGAAAGCCATAAACATTTGTTGAATCGAAAGCAAATCGCATTAGCTAAACTTTGATATTCATAATGAGTACTACTTCAACTAACCACTCCTTGCTTCTTAGATTTCTAGGATAAATAACCATCTTTGAAAACACCGGATATAGATCTACGAGAGTCTAGACATGTACCTCCGTTAGCATCAGCAAGCACAACAACTGGTAGATCATAAGAAGCAGAAAATAGGAGGCCGGGAGCAGGATTACCCTTGATGTACCGCAAAACCTTGTGAGCTGATTGAAGATGAAGAGTACGATGTTTGGGAATATATTGACTCAGTTTGTTAACAGCAAAGTTCACCTTAGGATGGGTAATGGTCAAGTACAAGAGTCAACCAATGGGCTCGCGATAAGTCGTGGAATTCTCCAAAGGTGTGCCTTCTTCAATGCTAAGGTGAACTTGTTGGATCCATGGGTACAAAACTTGGCTTGCAACCCAACATTCGTGTGTCTTCCAAGATAGATAGAGCATATTTGTGTTGTAACAAAGAGATACCTTTATATTAACGAGCAACTTCCAGTCCAAGAAAGAAACGCATTTGTCCAAGATCCTTGATCTTAAAAGACATATGAAGAAGAAGCTTAAGATCCTTAACCACAGCCTCAGTGTTGATATTGATGACAATTTCATCAATGTACACCAAGATAGCAATGAAGATAGAGCCAACAAGTTTGACAAATAAAATGTTGTCAGCATGTGTTTGTTCAGAGCCATCAGTAACAACACCACAACAAATATGGGTATTGATAGCACATTACGATAGCTCATTTTTTGTAACTGCTATGGAAAGGTAGTTGGAAGTCTGAATAACAATCTTATAGCATTATAATTATGCTATGCCCAAAAAATCAGAAAATGAAAATTAAGGACTCACAAATCACCCTAGTTTTTACAATTAGTGCCAACACTTAAGAAAAAAAAAGGGAGTTCGCGGCCATTTACCAAAGCAATATCTTTCATAGCATTAGGAAAAACAAAGCTTTATTTTTTCCCTATCTTCTTCATCGTCTTCCTCTCGACCTATGCTCTCTCTACCCTCCCAGAGTTGATTTTTCTTGGCTCACCATTCGTAATCACTGCTTATCACCTGGGTTTGTATTTTTTTGGCCGGCCATTATCGTAGAAGGTCTCGCACTCCTCACCTCCGATTTCAATTCTAGATCTACACTTAAAAGTGAGTTCTTACCGTCGATAGGTTCATGTATAGTGATAATTTTAGGTTTTTGATCTTTTTAATTGTTGTGATTAGTTATGTTGTCGATGTTCTCGATGACTCTCCCATGTGTTTATCTTTGTTTTCACCATCGATTAGGTTTGTCTAATCATGTAGTTTCGAAGTCTTGTCACAGTTTTGATAATTGATTCTCATATTCGTACTTCTGTATTTGTAGACACTATCTTGGTCGACTTCTTTGTCTTCGTCGTCATTGGTTACATCTCTTTTCCAGATCAACAGTATTGTTCTACCAAAGGTATGGCAAGAATGAAATCTCTTCTTCTTCTTCTTCTCTTGTCTCCTTTTCCTTTCATACTACTGTAAAATTGTTTTTATGTTGTCTTGAAGTTACTTGCCGTTGTTGACATAGAATGTCAAGTCTGTTTCTTTTAAGTTGAAATGTGTAGTTACTTAGTTCATGTTTAGAGATTTGTCTCAAAGGTATAATTTTTATTAGCCTTTATATGTTCTTTGTAACTATTACTCTATTGTGCTTTAACTTGGTTTCAGATTAGAAAAGTGATTGCTTTGGGTTTTGTTTGATCTTCCATCATTGTCTTCTGTTTGGCTTACACTCGGGTGGTTTGTTTATGTTGTTTGTTTTTGGTTTCGGATATTGAGGACTGCAAACAATGTTGGACAAGTCATGGGTGCATTTATGCATGTATATTCATTACTTGTGTGTTCAGTTTATGAATTTGAAGCATTCTTGTCATAACTTTGTTTTTTTCCGTTTGATTTACATGAACTTAAGACTCGATTCTGCATATGAGAGAGGTGCTCGGGATTTTGTTAATGCTGTTAGTGCTAAGTTAGGAGTTAATGGTAATATCGGATGTCCATGCACCCGATGCCGCAATCTAGATCGCCATACAAGTGAGGAGGTTGTCTCTCATTTGGTTATAAATGGAATGGATGACTCTTACAAGGTACGCACGGATTGGTTTCACCATGGAGAAGGTGACTATGTTCCTATTAGTGGCTGGTAAAGATATATTGTGGAATGCTGAGATCCTTAGTTTATATGAAGCAGCAAAATGTCAAGATGAAGATTTAGCCATTAGGGGGACACAGTTAAGTGACTCAGCTGAGGGTGAGGACAAGAAAGAAGATGAGTTTTTGGCAAAACTAGCAGAGGTTGAAACCCCATTGTATCCGATGTGTGAGAGTCATAGCAAGCTATCAGCTGTAGTTTCATTGTTTAGGATTAAGTCTCAGAATGGGTGGTCAGACAAGAGCTTTGATGACATACTGCAAACATTGCCAGCCATGTTACCTGAAGACAATGTGCTGCAAACATCAACTTATAATGTCAAGAAGTTTTTGAAAACTTTTGATATGGGATATGAAAAGATTCATGCTTGCGTGAACGACTGCTGCTTATTTAGAAAGAAGCTGAAGAAGGCAGAGAGTTTCCCTAAATGCAAGGCGTCTAAATGGAAGACCAACATGCACACTGGTGAATTCAGAAAGGGTGTTCCACAGAAGGTTTTGAGATACTTTCCCTTAATACCTCGTCTGAAAAGGATGTTCAGATCAGAGCAACTTGCAAAGGAATTGAGATGGCATTTCAATAACAAGAGCACAGATGGGAAACTACGCCATCTAGTAGACTCTGTCACGTGGAAGTCAATGGATGACAAGTATCTGTTGTTCGCAGCAGAGTAGAGGAACTTGCTACTAGGGCTCTCAACTGATGGGTTTAATTACAACATGGCTCCTGACCTATGTATGAAGGAGGATAACATCATGCTCAGTCTGCTGATTCTAGGACCGCATCAACCGGGTAATAGTATAGATGTATAGTTAGAACCTCTTATAGAAGATTTAAATGAGCTGTGGTGCATAGGGGAGTTAACTTATGATGCAGTTAGTAAGACAACCTTTACGCTTAGGGCAATGCTTTTTTGGACTATTAGTGATTTCCCAGCATATGGGAATCTTGCTGGTTGTAAAGTCAAGGGTAAAATAGGTTGTCCTATATGTGGGAAGCACACAGATAATTTGTGGCTGAAGAATAGCAGAAAATTTATATTTATGTGCCACAGGAAGAGTTTGCCTCCCTTACATAGTTTCAGAGGAAAGAAGACTTGGTTTGATGGGAAAACTGAACATGGTACAAAGGGAAGGATACTCACGGGAAGGAATGTTTCATTTTAGCTGAGAAATTACAAGAATGATTTTGGTAATAGAAAACCGTGTGGGAAAAAAGAGAGCTGCTCGAGTTGACATACCATCTGATAACGAGGACGAAGTCAGTGAATCTGATGAAGATGAAGACTTAGTCGAGAAAGACGAAGAAGAATTATCTAGAGGGAATAAGAAATCAAAGAAAAGGAAGACCACTATAGAAGAATGATATAGTGTGTTTTTACCATATTTTGGTTGTGATTTATTGATCTTTCTCATGCAATTATAGAGTACTTACAGCTCTATTTGAGACATTTCAGGTACAAAACAGGTTGTAGAACTTTGGAAGAAAATATGAAAAAAAAGAGAAAATTTGAATTCTGTCCCGGAGAACAACCCCAGAGATCAAGCAGAGTTTTGATCCCCACGGGAGATATTTTAAGAAACTGCATAATGTTTTGGGATTTACCCTAATTTTATTTCCTCCTTCTTCCAGCCGCCACAAAAGCTATATAAAAAGGGGCACGGACATTATTAGAGGCAGACTCTTTTAGCTCAATTTTTTTTCATACTTTTCAGCAAAAACTCTATTAGATTCAATACTTTGTAAGGGAGAGAGGAATCTTCACCTTGTTCTCGCGATTCTGAGAAGATTTCTTGAACCCTATTTTTAGTTTTTGATTTTGATTTATGGAGTATTATTTAGTATTTCTTAATGTGTTTATTGCCATGATTAGTGAGTAATCGAAATTGTTAGTTTAGGGTGTTAGGGTGTTAGATTTATTAAGCTACAATAGATAAGTTAAATGTTCATTGATGGCCTTTATTCTAAACCTAACTTAATGGTAGCATGAATCTGATCACTTTATGTTAGATCTAGGGTTTCATCTATTCATTAACCATGTTATAGATTGCCTGGACTGTTTAGAATAAGTATTGTATCCCTAATCAACGAAAGTAGATATTAGGGTGTAATATGAACTGAGTAGACCTGATCGTTACTGTCCATAGACAAAACTCGGAACAAGCGACAACTTAGTCTCTGGGACTGTTCTCTGAAAGGAACAAGCGCCGCGACAGTGGGCTGTTCTAGTCATTGATCTATGTTCTGGGCTTGTTCTTAATTCGAACTTGAATAATTGTGTGGCTTAAAGATATCTAACACCCGTTTAATCACCCTAGACTAGCTTTTTCTCAAATTAGAAATAACTCAAACTGTACCTTGATCTCTGTTATTTTTACCTTGTTCTCTGTTAAATCTGAAAGTTTTAGCTTAGAAACTAAAATCTTAAGATATAGTGTAAAACGGTCCTCTGGAATTGAATCTCAAGTACTACAACTACAACTGTTAACTTAACAATAGCAAGATCCGATTTTTAGTGTATCAAATTTTGGCGCCGTTGCCGGGGACTAGCTTTTACCTATATTTTCTTGGTTTTATACTTTGTCTAAGACATCTAACTTGCTCTATTTTCTTGTTTCAGGTGATGTTTCAGGTGTATGTTAAGTAGAAATACTCGAAGCAACACGTCAAGTCCATTAATTACCCTCAGCAATCAAGAACTCGCAAGATTGGAAAGGAACAACCGAACTCAATCAAGACCTACTCACGCCAACATGGGCGATCATAACAATGAGCATGATCTCACTGCTGCAATGGCCCTGATGCAACAGCAGATGCAGCAAATGCAATAGCCTTGCAAGCTCAACAAGTAGCTGCTCAACAGCATCAACAACAAGAACAACCAACTCGGATTGGAGAAAGGAATCTTCCTTGAATCTTTCCAACCACTCGCTCAGCCATTGTTCCTCCACCATGTGCTCGACAGGGCTTCGAGATCAAGGCCTCCATGATCTCTCTGGTGCAGAGAAAGATGTTTCATGGTCTCCCGGCAGAAATACCAATGGAACACATCGAAGCCTTTGAGGAGATATGTGCTATGACTCGCTCAAACAGGGTTTCACCTGACTTTGTCAAGTGTATGATGTTCCCGTTCTCTCTTGCCGACAGGGTATCAAGGTGGTTGAAATCACTGCCTACTAGCTCTCTCACTACATGGGAGCATGTTCGAGCCGCCTTCTTGAGTCACTTCTACACCAAGGCAAAAACGGTTGCTCTCAGGAACAAGATCTCCTCCTTGAAGCAGCACTCCAACAAACCTTTTAATAAAGCATGGGAGCGATTAAATGACATACTCAGAGAGTGCCCTCATCACGGGTTCGATCAGGACTACATTCTAGGGATTTTCTATGATGGTGTGGATTGGCAGTTTCGCAATGCCTTGAACTCTGCGAGTAAGGGAGATTTCATGTCAAACAACTAAAGGAGCGTTTGAGCTGATAGAGAACATGGTTTCTAGCTCAGCCAACAAGAACCCAAAGACTGATCGCTTCAAGAAAGTCAACAGCATTGATGCTCAATGGAAAGATGAACTCACTGCCAAGGTTGATCTGCCCTTCAAGAGCAACAAAGGTCAAGTCTTGTATATGGAGGAAGCTACACCTGAGCAGATAGCTAAGGACCAGGCCGTAAAATATGGACAGCAAGGAGATGATCACCACGAAGTGCTCTACATCAACGGTCAAAAGTATGTTCAGAACAGGAACTACTACCAGAACTCAAACAACGGGAATAACCCCAACCTGTTCTCTTACCAGAGCAACAACGTAGAGAACCCTGGGGATCAAGCCCAGAACAATCAAGCTCAAGGTGCTGCTTGGCAAAGAGGGTTTCCATATAATTTTCAGGGAAAGACATTTGTCTTCAGTCAGTCCCAGAACCGTTTCCAGAACCAAGATCAACACCAGGACCAGCAGAGCAATCATCAAACTGCTCCAGCAGCATCAAGCGAACAACAGAACGAGCTCAAGGTCTTAGGGAACATGATGCATCAGCTGCTCCAGAGTCAACAGATTCAGGTCAAGGCGTTGAACCAGGTATGACACTATGAGCAGCCACATGCGCCAGATTGACATTACTCTCGCTCAAATAGCTGAAAGTGTCAAGAGGCAAAAAGGGACACTTCCTGGAAAAACAGATAAAAATCCTAGGGTTGAGCATTGTAATGCAACAGAGCAGCTGCATGCTGAAACTCCTTTGAGCGCAGAAGAGAGAACAACGCACACAACTAGCTCTAAAGCGACTGCTCCCAGTGACTCTGTTGAGACTCCACCACCCCGAGTTTATGTTCCTAAGGTTCCTTATCCAATTCCACCTAAAAATTTGATGGATCCCATTAGTGGAGAGCAGTTGGCTGGATTTAGGAAGACGGTGAGAAGGCTTCCTAAAAATATCTCATTTGAACATGCTTGGGAGATTCGTCCATTGCATATGTTCTTCAGAAACTGTAGAGAGACTAAAGAGGAAATTGAAGCACTCTTTATCGAAGCATTGAGGCCAGAACCCAAGGTATTGCCTAAGCTTGATGATCCTGGAAAGTTTGTTTTCCCATGTTCCATCTCAGGAGTTGAATTCAAGGAAGCTTTTTGTGACTCTGGGTCTAGTGTGAATCTTGTCTCAACGGCGATTGTAGATAATCTGGGTAATGTTGATGTTGAGCGTTCTCAGATGACTCTTGCTTTTGCAAACTCTTCCAGAGCAGTCCCTTATGGTACCATTCGTAACATTCATGTCAAAGTTGGGGATTGTGTTATGCATACTGAATTTCAGGTTATTGAGATGAGCAAATACTATGAGATGCCTTTGATCCTTGGGAGACCATTTATGGCTACAGTGGGAGCAATCATCGATATGCCTAATAAGAAAGTATTATTCTCCAACATTAACAAGAAGGTTTTCTATAAGGCTATTCCCCCCAGATTCCCTACGTTGCACGCCTCTTGTGTCTCATTGGTTAGTGGAGATAAGATGAAGGTTGATCCTAAAAGGAAGCTTAGTGATAAAGGTGAGAGTCGGCTGGTCTTGGATGGAGATCCTCACACTGATACCAAGAAACTCCGTGGGTATGCAAAGGTGAAAGAAAAGGTCCAGAAGAAAAGGGTCAAGGGTGACCCTACAATGACTTTTACACCTCGCATGTGTGATGAGAACTCCATTGAGTATGCAGTAAAGTGCAAAGGCTCCTCTAAACCATTCTCTGAAGTCAGAGTAATTCTCACACATGAGCTGAAAGAGAAAGAGGAAGCTGCTGTAAAAGGGTTGTTGAGTAGAGTTTTGAAGCTAAATATGTCTGATTGTGGAGCTTGTTTTGGAATAAGCGCTCATGCTCAACCTGACTGAACCCTATCACCAAGCCAAGCTAATGACTTAAACTAAGCGCTTGGTGGGAGGCAACCCACTGGTAAGTGTGTGTATATAATTTAGGTTTTCATTGTTACTTATTTTTGTTTTTGCTTTTATTAATTTCAGGATTAAACAAGAAAAATCCGAGTTACCACATTTGGAGAAAAAGGAAACTCAGGAGAACAAGGTGACCCTGTTCTCTGACGTTGTTCCCTGCCAGGTAAGTGACTCAAAAAAAGGTGGCCTTCCTTGATTCTATTTCACACCAGAGACGGTGTGAAGTAAGTCTGGGGGAGGCACTTATCGAGTCTGCTGTGATTTATTGAGTTAGTCAAATTTTGTGGGAACTAGGACTCTATTTTTAACCTCTGTGTGCTTTTAGTTATCTTATCCAGTGACCTTAGCAGTGACGAAAGACCTACACTTGGACTTGGAACACCCTGACATCATCACTTTGTTCTCCAGAAGCCCTCTGCTTGTAATGGTACACCTGTATAACTTAACTCCATCTAACTTGAGCCTAATTTTGACTGAAATGCTTAGAATGATCAGCACTAGAGCAGGGAAGCGAGATCACACTCAGGACTCCTTATCCTTTCTTCCATCTTATTGTTTCTGAGTGGCTGGCTCATTTTTAGCTGGTTCCTACCCTAAAAATCATAACCTTTATTACACTTTCATGCATTCTGTTATTCTAATTGTCATATGTGTAGAATTGTGCAAAAGGGTCGAAGAAGAAAGGATCAACGCAGCCTTAACTCGTTTTTTCTGCATTGAACCACTGATCATGGGTGAAGAGAACAAGGCAGAAAGATCAAGGCGAAGAGAACGAGGTAGTCGATGAGAACAAGCTAATCAGAAAGACCATCTGACTGTTCTCTGAAGTAAGGAGCAAGGCGGCCTAGAAAATCAAAAAGAACCATTAGAGGCACCAAACATGTTTGTAAATACCCTCTCTCATCATCATCATTAAAAAACGTAAACAAAACGCTATTTATTCTCATTGATGATTGAGATAGGAAGATATAATTGAGAAACAGTGTCTCTGATTGGGAAAACATATCAACGGGAAACAAGTTTGAGAGATCAAGGTGGGGAGAACAAGCAAAACGAGTTAAGCTGTGGAGATCAATGGATCCATCCTCTCTTACAATTTTGTGTGATCCCCTACATTCCTCTACAGAAAATGGTAATCACTAAAACTTGCAGCCCCACAAACAGAAAAACCTTGTTCATACCTAGTGTCGTCTACCCTGTCTAGTGCTCTGATAAGATATGCTCATGCCACCTTTAATTTGAATATAAGGAGTTTTTGTTAGAAAGGTGTAACATTGCAGATTTGACACACAGAATATGGAGCCGATTTTGAACAGCAGTCAGGGGTGTTCTAGTAAGGGTGTGCGGTCATAGATGCACAGGTTGTATGGTTCAGAGATTTGTAGTTAAAGAATGATTGTTGAGAATAGGAGAGTTCCCACACCTTGAGTCCTATCTAGCTTATTCTAATGCTTGAAATTGTTTGAGGACAAACAAAGATGTAAGTCTGGGGGAATTTGATATAGTGTGTTTTTAGCATACTTTGGTTGTGATTTATTGATCTTTCTCATGCAATTATAGAGTACTTACTGCTCTATTTGATACATTTTAAGTAAAAAAGAGGCTGTAGAACTTTGGAGGGAAACATGAAGAGAAAAGGAAAAATTTGAATTATGTCCCGGAGAACAACCCCAGAGATCAAGCAGAGCCTTGATCCCCACGAGAGATATTTTAGGAAACTGCATAATGTTTTAGGATTTGTCCTAATTTTATTTCCTTCTTTTTCCAGCCGCCACAAAAGCTATATAAAAGAGGGGCACGACTATTATTAGAGGCAGACTCTTTTAGCTCAATTTTCTTTCATACTTTTCAGCAAAAAACTCTATTAGATTGAATACTTTGTAAGGGAAAAAGGAATCTTCACCTTGTTCTCGAGATTCTAAGAAGATTTCTTGAACCTCATTTTTAGTTTTTGATTTTGATTTATGGAGTATTATTCAGTTTTTCTTACTGTGTTTATTGCCATGATTGCTGAGTAGTCGATATTGTTAGTTTAGGGTGTTAAGGTGTTGGATTTATTAAGCTACACATAGATAAGTTAAATGTTCATTGATGACCTTTATTCTAAACCTAACTTAATGCTAGCATGAATCTGATCACTTTATGTTAGATCTAGGGTTTCATCTATTCATTAACCATGTTATAGATTGCCTGGACTGTTTAGAATAAGTATTGTATCCCTAATCAACGAAAGTAGATATTAGGGTGTAATATGAACTGAGTAGACCTGATCGTTACTGTCCATAGACAAAACTCGGAACAAGCGACAACTTAGTCTCTGGGACTGTTCTCTGAAAGGAACAAGCGCCGCGACAGTGGGCTGTTCTAGTCATTGATCTATGTTCTGGGCTTGTTCTTAATTCGAACTTGAATAATTGTGTGGCTTAATGATATCTAACACCCGTTTAATCACCCTAGACTAGCTTTTTCCCAAATTAGAAACAACTCAAACCGTACCTTGATCTCTGTTATTTTTACCTTGTTCTCTGTTAAATCTGAAAGTTTTAGCTAAGAAACTAAAATCTTAAGATATAGTGTAAAACGATCTTCTGGAATTGAATCTCAAGTACTACAACTACAACTGTTAACTTGACAGTAGCAAGATCCGATTTTTAGTGTATCAAAGATGATGAGCCTGAATTCATTTCCACCATTCACCCTGATGAGACGCAGCATGAGACAAGGATTGAGGAATCACAGCCTGAAGACATCCCGATTGATGAATCAGTACGTGATAAGGAAGGTGGAGAAGAAGAACCTGACAGGATTTTTTCTGAAGGTGATAAGGCTCGTGATGAGGGTACTGATATGGTTCAGCCACAGACCAAGAAACATAGAGGACCAACGAAGATGAAAGAAATTGCAAGAGATCCTAATGCACGAATAAGAGTGGATTTCACCGAATTTGGAGAACCCTGTGGTGAAGGATCAATTAAGCTGTCTTCCTACTTAGGTCCATTGGTAAGGGAACATGTTCCTTTGGTCATAGATGATTGGAGAAAAATTGGTGACGATCGGAAGACTGTTCTATGGAAATCTATTAAGGTAATTGTATTCATTCACATTGTAAATTGATTTGGTCTTACTACTCTTATATTTTCTTGTTTTTGTAGTTACGGTTTGAACTGGATGGTGAGTACTAGAAAGCGGCAGTTATGAAACAGATGGGATGCTTATGGAGGGCCTCTAAATCACGCTTGGTTAATCAGATTATTAATGCTGATAACCACGCAGAGAGAATGAAGTTGCGGCCAGACAATGTTCAAACGACAGAGTGGATGAAGTTTGTGAAAGAGAAGACTAGTAAAGAGTTCAAGGTATGAACATGTACTTACTTTCGTTTTCATATTCACCATGATAACACTTCTATATAGGCTGTTAGCGATTCATACAAGGAAAGAAGACGTCAGTAGATTCCTCACACATGTAGCCGTAAAGAAATGGTTAGATTGGCAGAAGATTTAGTAAGTGTTTTTATTTGGTTTACTATGATTCCTCACACATGAATTTGATATTATATTAATAGACCATGAACCATTATGCAAAAAAGAGAGCTCAGATCCCGCTTAAGTGACTCGACTGAATGTGTGGGTCAAGTCACGAACTAAAAAGGATGGGACAGCAGTAAACACGGATGCTGCTGAAAAAATATTACTTAGTTGTTTCTTTATCTTATTCGCTTAAGAGTCTTACATTATTGGTAAACTTCTTAAACATAATTACAACATGTTTCAGGAAAAGGCGAATGAGATTATTCGGTCTCACGATCCAGGAGCATCATCATCAAACCCAAAAGAAGACACTCTTAGTCATATCTTAGGACCGAACAATCCTGGACGCTTGAGGGCAATGGGTAGAGAAATGAGTGTGAGCAAACTTGCTTTTTTCGAAGTGAAGAACAAGTATGTGACTGAAATGCAACATACACAAATTCAGTTGAAGCAGCAGGTCCAGGAATTACAAGAAGCTCTAGCAAAAATGAATAGTCGAGTAAGTGTGAAAGAGTAACTTTACTTTGGTTATGTATTTTTTTTGCAAAATGCTAACCGATTTTAATGTCAATTTGCAGCGTCCGGACTCGGAAGTGGGTGAAAATTCAGCACCAACAGTAAGTAGTAGAGAAATCGCTATTCTTGCTGAACTTGAACGGTAATGAAACTATTGTCTTGATTGATATTTGTAGAGTGTAAACAAAAAGACATCACAGCCTAAGTGTATTCTATACGATTGGTGTGACAAGGAGTGCAAAGTAGCTAATGGTCGTTTTCTGTCTTCTGATGCGCAAGAGTTTGTTAATAATGTACCATTGGGCCCTAATTCAGTTAAGGTGGTCGTTGAAACGGCTCTTGGAAAAGATGCATTTCTTTGGAGACCGGCACCGAAAATATACACTATTGGTCAGGCTGTAGGAGAAACTGTTGCGTGGCCTTAGGATTCTGTTCTTGTTCTTGAAGAGGAGTCCCCTCATGTAAGGTTTTCATTCCTCATCTATTTTTAAAGGCTACATTTATGTTTTCTAAATTAGTAATGTGTTTCCTATGTTGGATTTATTTGTTTGACAGAGTCCAGAGACGACAGAAAAGAACAAGTGCAAACTTTTACATTAGCTAACAAATGATGAAGAAACAGTTGCTGAAGGTCGTTGGGAGAGTCGTGATCCCAAGGCCTTGGTGGATGGCCTTCCTCTTGGACCAAATGCTGTTAAAGTGTTTGTAGATGCGGTAACCATACCTGATACATTTCTTTGGCGGCCAACTGAAAAACACTCAAACCTTCGTGACTGTTTGAAGACGTTTGTAGCATGGCCAGTGAACAGAGTTTTGTTCGAAAATGTAGTCGGAGAGTCACCAGCTACAGATTCTCCTCGTACGCACTCACAAGTACACACTCCGCCAGCTCCTGCTAAGATTTCAAAACCAGTTTTGAAACCTCTTCCAAGCTCTTAGAAGGTAAGCGTATTAGTAGGTTGTGGTCGTATAAGTGATCAAGTTTGTTAATGCTTACATATTTCTCTTATACAGATTGTAAAGGAAGGCCAGGAGTGCAAACTCCTGGACCTTACCGGTCAGAATGTAGTTGTAGCAGAAGGACGCTGGTCTTCCAACAACCCAGAACATGTGGTGCATTTTGTTCCATTGGGCAATAATGCAGTTCGTGTTTGGGTTGATGTTGTCAAGGTGAATTGAGTGTATGGAGGATGCTATCGGTACCACAATAGCATGGCCTGAAGACAAAGTTGTCATCGTTTGAGGTTTGGAGATGGAGTAAGAATTGTGGTCTACTACTTTCATTGCTTTAGATTTGGTACTTTTGCAAATTTCGACTTCTGTTTCTTCTTTAAATTTATTTTCTTGCTTTAGAATTATGTTCTTACTTTAGAACTTAATTATGACATTGTATTTCTATTTTGGAGAAATGACATTTCAGACTTGGTTTATTTCTTTATGAGAATTTGGTGTATTTATAGTGAATGATTTAATATTTTTCGAGCAGCTATTTCAATGCACTAAATAGCATATAAAATAAGTCATGATACACTAACTTGGTAGCGCAAATTAGTAGCTACAATTCATATATACATAACTCAACACCACTGCTACAGTACATTATCAAATAGCACCAATGCAAAGCTACTACAACATAATTCATGGCTATAGAATATAGTTATGTTAAAAATATATATAGCAACCAAAACATGTTATTAAAAAAATTAATTATAACGCAAAAAAACTCTTATTTAATAATTTTTACAGCACAAAGGAACAGCTGTTATATAATTTCTATAACACGAACAATGTGTCATAAATTACTGTAGTACAGCATAATGAAAGTGCTATTATAAGCTAATCTACGATAGCATCCTTCTAAAACGCTATCGTATATAGGTACTCTATTATAGCGTCTTATTTCATAGCATTTATGAAACCGCTATGAATACCATATAATAGCGCTAAACATATGCTATAAAAAGCCATATTTTTTGTAGTGCAAGCACTATCGAAAAAGTATGATACCATTTTTGACTAGCCTGTTTAAGTCCATAAATGGATTTGCGCAGTTTACAAACAGGATGTGGAGGCAGAGAAACACCTAGTGGAGGAGTGTAGCCAAGCGGCAGACTCATGTAAATGTCCTCGTCCATATCACCATAGAGAAACACATTGGTGACATCCATTTGTGTCAAACTCAAACCATGTGCACAGCAAATTTAAGAAGCAATCTACCAATAACCAGCTTGGAAACAGGAGAGAAAAACTTGATATAATCAACACCAGGTTGTTGTGTGCATGCCTTTGCTACAAGTCGGGCCTTACCATCAGCATTATATCTGATCTTATAAACTCACTTGTTGCTTATCACATCTTTTCTTTCAGAACAAGTAACAACATCCCAAGTATGAGTATCCTTAAAATCAACCAGTTCTACATTCATAGCCTTAGTTCACTTGTCTGATTTCATAGTTTCCAAGAAGTTTTGGGTTCAACATCAGCAGTGAAGATAAATATAAGTTTGGTATATGGTAGGAAAATGTTATCATAAGAAAGGACATCATAAAGAGGATATGGTGTGGTGTGGGTGGGTGTTTCAAAGGGGATCGAGTGAGATAGCCATGATACTCAGATAGATACTTAGGAGCTTTAGTCATTCGTTTAGGTTGAACAATGTTAATTGGAACCAGATTAGTTTCTTAGGTAGATGTGGAAGGAGGCTGATTAGTACTATAGATAATAGGTATGGATGATGATGAAAAATGTAAAGATGGATTTAATGGAAGAAATGCAGAGGAGCTTCCCAAAAACCCTAAACTACTATGTTTGTTATGAAAAGTATGAAAGCTTGCAAAAATTCGTTCTTTTCATAAAACACTAGCAAAGACAATATAAACTAGGCAAACACGTCTAGGGGCAATCTTATAATTTACGTGACTTAGGCTTCAAGTCGGCTATTTTGTGAGTTGGGCTTCTGTGCGTCGACCGTCGATCGACAACATGGGTGCATCATCGATCGACGCAATACTCTGTCTTGACTCGAACTTTGCTGAATTTGACCAGCTACGAAGCTCCTCTCTCTCTCAACTGCAGAAAGCTTCATAATCTCTACAATGCTCCAAAATATACTTGGACCTAAAAGAAATTTTAAACACATCCTAGACACATATAATAGACTTCAAAGAGGGCTTATAACATGGTATAAAAGTGGTAAATATTGGGACCTATCATGAATTCAAATGCATTTCTTGTAACTTTGATCTATGTAAAAGTTGCTCCAACTTACCTTAGAAAGTGTCGCATGACTTTCACCCGGAGAACCCTCTTGAGTTTTGTCTACGAAAGCTTGATCATAAACCGAAACACATCATTTGCTCTGGATGTGGAACCATGTCTTCAGGCTCTTTCTACAAGTGCAATGAATTTGAGATCTACCTTGAATTGGATTGTGCACTCCTGCCAAACATTTTCAGAAGCTGGGATTTTAAGGAGGAGCTCCATTACAGCCATGTTCACTTTCTTAATAGGTGTAGACCAGGTCCAAACGTCAAAGGATATTGTTTGTTGTGTGAGCTTCTGCTATCTCCGTCTGTGATATGTTATGGTTGTGTTCATTGTTACTCCTTTGTTCATGAGGGCTTCATTGATCTTACATTAAAGATTCAACATACTGTGCATCCAGTACATCCTCTCAGAAGACTTGATTATATTCAACATTGTAATCCTGGAGTAGCTTGTGGTAGTTGTGGTTACAAAATCGTCACGGTCCCGATTGGTTGTCTAGAATGTCAATTCTATCTTCACATGAGGTGTGCTGATTCTTTGTTGTGGGGTCTAACACATGAATCTCATCATGACCACAAATTGTTTTATGCAGCTACTGGTGCTGAAAACACCTTAAACAAACATCCATGTCAAATGTCAAATATGCAAGAAAAAGAATGTTATCTCTTTTGAATCGTATTATCATTTCCTGAAATGTGGTTTCAAGTATCATTTGAGTGTCTTGATATACCTCAGTCTCTGGTAAAGAATAAATTCCACGTTCATCCATTGTTTGCAAAATTTTACTTGATAATAATGATTCTTTAGAATATTGTAGCATTTGCGAGACAATGCTACATGAAGGCTATCATGCTTATTTCTGTGAAGAATGTGATTTTCTTGGCCACATCGAATGCATTTTGCGCAAGGTAATTAACATGTTATTAGTTACAGCCAGTTTCTGTTTATTATTAAGTAATGGAACCGACGCATCTCAATCTGTTCGTGATTCAAAGTTCTAATCATCTTCTCATTGATTAAATAAAGTGTTTGGAGAATTTTTGATTGAGTTTAGAGAGTGATTTGGTGAGGAATCTATACATAAACTCTATCATACATTCTATAGCTTATGGTTCGATGATCCTAAAATTTTTAATCTTTGTGCATTAAATCAAAACATCATGTATTGTAAAACAGGTGGGGTATCATTTTCTAACAAGCATTTGACTTCCATTGGTTGTTCGACCCCCATTTGCGCACGAACAGCTTTGAAAGGAGTAGTGAATGCCACTTTACATAGTTTTGTATTGCTGGAAATAAGATTCCAATCTCAACTAAATCCACCTTCTCCCATATGTCATCTAAAAACAACATCAGTCTTTTTTCTCTAAGAAATTGTATATACAATCATCTTTTTGGTTTTTCTCTTTTTATTTCCATCCATCTATTCCAAGACCAACTTTCCAAGCGATTTCACTTTGAATCTTCTCTACGTGAAACTCGTTAGACACCACAACCCAAATCAAAAAATTAAATCCACGCGTCACTCATTAAACTTATTGTTGAGTTTTGTGAGAAGTGTTGTCTTTCCTACATGGCCCATACCATACAAACCCGTAATACCAATTTCATCTTCCATGAGATAATTGCATGCATTTTCCAACATTCTTTTCTGACCAACAATTGTTGACTGAAGCTGTTTTTCCACCTGAAATGTTTGATCTTGCTCAACAATCACTTTGAAAATTCTAATCTTTAGTTTCACAACTTCCCTCAATGTCAAAGAAACACTTTTCCATAACGGTAACTTGATATTAAACTCTTACAGAAAAGCCCAAGAAGACAAAACCTTTGAAGTTGAACATATCTAGTACTAAGAAGATTGTTAACTTTGATTTTAAAAGTCTCAACTCTAGTAAGCTATACCTGGAATTCGTAAAGACATTCTAAACCTCTATCCTCCTCTCTTGTTATCTTTCTTGATAAATCATCACGCTTAGTCTTGAGGTCTTCCATGGTTGTCTCTAGAGCCGATAGATTCATCTCGAGTTTGTAAACATAACCTACTTGGACGTCTGGCCATTGACATACCTTTTTCATCGATCGATCAGGTGAAATCGACACAGGGACGTAGGTCCCCAATTACAGAACATAAAAGAGTAGTGACAATGAAATTTTACAGATCTTAGCAATTTAGAGAAGATGGAGAGTGTAACTGAAGATAGATTGGACAGAGATAATAATTAAAGATATACTAATTATAAAGTCTGTTGAGTTTGGTGGGCCAAACATATGGTCCATACTAATTACAAAGTCTCTCCATGGCTAGCCAAAGATCAGTTGCAAATCACGTAATATATTATGGTGCAAAACATTTATAACGGCCCATCTTTATGTGAATTCATCCAAGAAACAGATAAATGCATTTCTTATTATATATTGAAACTGATAAAGACAGAGACAAGGTTAGAAGCAGTTTTCAACTAATTGAGCAAGTTAGATTTCTCCAAACACTCATTTTTGTCTTTAACCTCCTCTGCTCCACTGAACAGATTCTCCACAAAAGCCTGCATGTTCCTATCCGAGGACCCTCTTTCTCTACCCGCTTCAACCGCTAAACGCTTCCATTTCTCGGCGTATTCCCTCAGCTCCACCGACTTCTCCTCCATCACTGTTTCCAGACACCGTCTTATCTCTCCACTCTCCACCAATCCTTCTTCATTCTCTCTCACCCTCACACCTGTCTTCCATACATCCTCCAGAAGCTTCGCGTTCGTCGGTTGATCCGACCACATCGGAAACGCCACCACAGGAACGCCGAGGACCAAGCTCTCAAGTGTTGAGCTCCACCCACAATGAGTCAAAAAGCAACCTACAGCTCTGTGTCTTAAAACCTCCATCTGCGAACACCAAGACACAATCATACCAATCTTCTCTAGCTCGTGTCTGAAACCAGCTATCTTCTCAATCTCTGTCTCCTCCTCTCCTTCTACTTTCGCTTCCCTGTTTGCTTTATCAGTTATAACCCATAGAAACGGCCTATTGCATTCAATAAGAGCTCTAGCTAGTTCCTGTATCTGTTTCTTGGACAACTCAACCATTGTTCCAAAAGAAACATAAATAACAGAGGACTCTGTTTTCGAGTCTAGCCAAAGCGTATAACTACTTTGATCTTTAACTGATTCGCTTCTTGTGAACATATCTGGTGGAAGTAAAGGGCCAACTGCCACCATTTCGATATCCGGGATAGCGGTTAAGGCTTCTGGCTCGAGCGAATCGAATGTGTTGACGAGAATTTTCACGTTAGATTCTTCTTTGAGATACTCCATCAGTTCTAGATACACATCTTGTACGGTTTTGTTCATGTTGGAAGGTGAGAGGAAAGAAGGAAGATCTTGGATTTCGAGAGTGGGAAGATTCGGGAACTCGAAACAGGAGTTATGTCGGGTTGAATGAGTGTAATAAACGTTGAAAGCCAAAGCGGGTTGGATCCATAGAAGAACAGATGGGATGTGAAACCTACGTGCCAGTTTTGGAACCCAACTAGGGAGAATCGTGTAGATCACGCAAGCCACGGGAGTGTCTCCGTTTCGGTTAGCTTCGATGAACTCTGAAAGCGTTTTATCTCCGTTGCGTTTGAAGTTCATCAGGCGGTTTTGGTAGTCTTGGGTGTTGGAGATGATCCCATCGTCGAATCCATCAGAGAAGGTAAGAAAGGAGAGATTGTACACGTTGTCGTGGTTTGGGATATTGGAGCAGTGGAAGAAGGAGAGGCATGTGGACAAAGTGACACGTGCACCGGTGGTTCTGATGAGTCGATGAGCAAAACGGAGGGATGGGTTCACGTGACCTTGCGCTGGATACGTTACCATTAGAAAATGCGGTGGCGCCATTAGTTTTGCTGCGAGTGAAGTGACTTCGAGAACCTTTTCTTTTTTGGTCTTATTGTGTCTCCTTGTGAAACTGTGTGGTTGTATTCATCTTTAATTTTTAAGTTATATTCTATGAAGTAGGTTAACCTATATTAACATTTCTCTCAACTTCTTCGATAGTATTATATTTCAGAAGCTATTTATATAACTAAATTATTTTCGACCAATAGGACGCCCAGTATGTTTTAATACCGAGTAGCTCAGCTAGTTTATATATTATAAGAAAATACGGATAAGCAACTGGAATTTGATTATGTATTATGTGACATGAATCGTAACATGTGTTACTGGCTTACCATCTAGCCATGATGGATATAACTTGTCGTCAGTCTAACTTTTACAAAGTGCATTTTCTTTTGACGTTAACGTAATGGTTTTTATATAGTAAAACTCTATGAATTAATAATAATGTAAGAACTATGATAATTTATTGATTAAAAAAATCATTTTAGATGTTTACACAATTAGTTATTTTTAGAGAAGAAAAAAATTATTTTATGATATTATATACTAATTAATATTGTAAATTGAGATTTCTCCTCTTTTCATAATATTATTTTATATATTTTAAGTATCATAATTACATATCTGAAGATATAAATGTGTTATTAGTTGTAATTGATTATATAACATTAAAAGACTGAAATGAAAAAAAAAGTTAGAGAGATGAATTTCATCTTTGACAAAAAAAAACAAAAAAGAATATTTTGTTTATGTTTATATAAACCTACAGTTAGAGAGATGAATTCTTAACTTATGATTTTAGTGGGAGAATGGATGTATATGTCTAAGAGTTATCAATTTTTTTATTATTTTATTGAATTGCATCATATTTTGTACTTATCCAACTTGGGACAAAATAAACTTATTAATTTATCGTGTTTATCAATTTATCGAGCATTAATATATATAATTTTCTATTATATTTTAGTATGTTGTATATAACCATTGGGTGTAATTCTCAACCCATAAATAAAAATATGATAAACTATAAACATGAAGTGCAAAGAAAAGTAGATAG
Organism: Moricandia arvensis; assembly: GCA_905132765.1. Lineage (NCBI taxonomy): Eukaryota > Viridiplantae > Streptophyta > Magnoliopsida > Brassicales > Brassicaceae > Moricandia > Moricandia arvensis. Next base: position 89,506 of record CAJHQP010000857.1, read on the forward strand.
TAATAATCAAAATTGGAACATTAAGATCAAAGTCAAACTCAGGCCTAAAAGAGGGAAAGCTCTAATCAAACCTAAATGGATTAAACTTAAATTAAATTCTGAAATAGAATGATCTTATCTTTCTTTCTATGAAACTCAACAATATGAAGTCAAAACATATATACTATGCCTATATCAACTTGCATAGCATGGCCTCATCTACACCATTAAGTGCGTGGTTGACAAAGCGGAGAAAGGAGGAACAACTAAAGGCAAAAGTGGGTTGGATCTATTAGAAATAGGTCTCCCACATCGGTAGTTGAAAAGGTCATTAGTAGTATATAAGATAGATGACCACTCCACTTTTCACCAATTGGTTTTAGATTAGAAGCCTATCTAGATTACGTCTGTCGACTCTGCAAAGCAATCTACGGACTGAAACAGGCACCATGGCTGTGGTATATGGAGTTGAAAACTTATCTACTCAATCTTGGTTTCAAAAATTCATCGGGTACAATGGAGCCCAATTCGGTGGTCCAGGATGCAATCTCACCTTGCATCTCCCCTGAAACCAACCAAGCTTTAATTAAGATCCCAAACAAAGAAGAAGTTAGACTTGCAGTTTTTGCTATTCACCCGGATAAAGCTCCGGGACTAGATGGATTCTCGGCGGGTTTTTACCAATCGTTTTGGAGTATCATTGGAGATGACATCTACCGGGATATCCGGAGTTTCTTTGAAACAAAACAGCTGAACCCTCGACAAAATGAGACTCACCTTCGCCTCATCCCGAAGATCACAGGAGCAAAGAAAGTTGCGGATTACCGGCCGATAGCCTTGTGTAATACCCATTATAAATTATAGCTAAGATCTTGTCGAAGAGAATGCAGCCCCTCCTCCAATCGATCATATCCACATCTCAGTCTGCCTTTGTTCCAGGCAGGGCTATCTCAGATAATGTGCTCTTAACGCATGAAATTCTCCATTACCTGAGACTTTCGGGTGCAAAGAAGCGTGTCTCAATGGCCGTTAAAACGGACATGAGCAAGGCTTACGACCGAATTGAGTGGAGCTTTTTGAGAGACGTCTTGACCAGGCTTGGTTTCCACTTAACTTGGGTAAACTGGTTGATGGAATGTGTGACTTCAGTCTCCTACTCCTCCTTGATAAATGGAGGACCCCAAGGCCATGTTACTCCTGCTCGAGGACTAAGACAAGGTGATCCTTTATCTCCGTATTTATTCATACTATGCACAGAAGTTTTATCCGGTCTTTGCAACCGTGCTCTTGAGGACGGCTCTCTCCCGGGAATCAAAGTGGCAAGAACTGCCCCCCCGATAAACCACTTGTTGTTTGTGGATGATACCATGTTCTTTGGGAGGTCTAACTCAGTTAGTTGCGCAGCACTACTCTCGATACTCAGCAGGTACGAAATGGCATCAGGGCAATGCATAAACAAAGCCAAATCTGCTATCACTTTCTCATCAAAGACCCATGCTGATGCAAAGGTACGAGGTAAAAGAGAGCTGCAAATCTCTAATGAAGGGTCATTGGAAAATACTTGGGTCTCCCGGAACACTTTGGTAGGAAAAATATAGATATATTCGCAAGCATTGTGGATAGAATCAGACAGCGATCTCACGGATGGACATCAAAGTTTCTTTCGGGAGCCGGAAAGATGGTTCTTCTTAAAGTTGTCTTGGCGGCCATGCCTACCTACGCCATGACGTGTTTTAAGCTCCCAAAATCTCTTTGTAAACAGATTCAATTTGTTCTAACACGGTTCTGGTGGGATATGAAACCGGATATCCGGAAAATGTGTTGGGTAGCTTGGGACAGTCTCACTCTGCCTAAAAGTGTTGGGGGTCTTGGCTTTAAAGAGATTGAAGCCTTTAACGATGCACTTCTGGCAAAACTAGGATGGAAACTACTAAGTGCCCCGGAATCACTTCTAGCAAGGACACTACTGAACAAATATTGCAGGGACGATGATTTTCTTCATTGCTGCTCTCCAAACTCAGCCTCACATGGCTGGAGAGGTATTCTTGCAGGAAGAGAGGTTCTGAAGAAAGGATTAGGATGGGTCGTCGGGAATGGAAGATCAATCAACGTATGGCGTGATAACTGGCTCTCCACAACCGCTCAACTAAAGCCGATAGGCCCTCCGACTTTCCAAAATCAAGACCTTACGGTCAACGATCTTCTGCTCCCCAACTCAGCGGATTGGAACGTGACTATGATTAGGCAACACTTACCTCATTATGAGGATCTCATCAGGAAACTCATTCCAAGTTCTTATGCAATGGAAGACAGTCTGGCGTGGCTCCCTGAGAAGGCTGGGCAGTACACCTCAAAATCAGGATATGCTATAACAAAACTTAATAGTACTGAGAACTTGGATGGTTTTAATTGGAAGCGATGTGTGGCAAGTTAAATGCACCCCTAAGCTGCAACACTTTTTGTGGAAACTAAAACACAATGCTCTAGCAGTGGGAGATGCGCTCCTAAAAAGAGGAATTCAGGTGGAAGGCAAATGTAGGAGATGTGGTGATCCTGAAACTGCTTTCCATGTAATGTTTTCTTGCCAATATGCCAAGAAGGTATGGGATCTTGTTCCAGCTTTCCAGACTCCCACATCACCTCATTGTCGGAGCATTGAGGACCTCTTACTGAGCTGCACAAAAATGATCAATCTTCCCCCTTTGGGGCTGTCCCAACCTCTTTACCCTTGGATCCTATGGACTCTTTGGACTAGCAGGAACCAATTGCTTTTTGAAGACAAGTCTTATTCTGAAGCAGAAGTCATGTTGAAAGCTACTAGAGACGCTCTGGAGTGGCAAGCAACCCTCCCGACTCTGAGCCAACAATCTGCTTCAAAGAAAGACTACCCCCAAAGCAACCAACAAGATCAGGTACGTGCAAACGCACTATTCTGTTATTCTGATGCTGCTTGGAATATCTCCTCCTCCGATGCTGGCTTTGGATGGTACTGCAGAAACCAAGCCGATGTTGAGATGTTCAGAGGCTCGAGTTCTCGTCCTCGGGTGGCCTCGGCTCTAGTAGCTGAAGCGTTAGCTCTTAAAACAGCAATTGCCCAAGCTGTTTCTCTGGGTGTTAGGCATTTGGTCTGTCTTTCAGACTCAAAAACCTTCATATCCCTGATCACAAAAGTTTCTTATGTGGTTGCCCTGCAAGGAATCCTCCACGACATCAGCGTGTTGAGCAGCTCCCTTGACTCTATCTTGTTTCGATTTATACCTCGTGCTAGTAATGAGGTTGCGGATAAGCTAGCAAAAGATGCTCTGTTTTTGTTATCTTGTTCCCCTGTTAGGATTGAACTGCCTTGTATGAATGTTGTCTAAGCTATTTGAATGAAAGGTTTGATCAAAAAAAATATTTTTCAAAATAAAATATTTTATATCAAAATAAAATTCACTTATGTTTTAATAAAATAGATAAATATGTCTTTAAGTTTCCTATAAGCCAAATAAATTTCCTTCGTTGTTTATTTTTTGAGGAAATATATATATATATATATATGTGTGTGTGTGTGTGGATAATATTAATCATCAAATTATTTAATAAATATTTGAAAATAACTTTATATGTTTTAGTAAAAAGTTATAGTTAATATTTTGTGTGTGAAATGGAATAATAATATACATGAAAATAATATATTTAAAGTTTGTATGACATCTTAAATATATTTGCTTAATTTTATTGTTAAAATTGATTAGAAAATATTCTGATTAGAGAATAATGGTAAATTTGGATGAGTATTCTTTAAAGTCATGTAAATTTTATTTTAAAGTTAATGGGATGATTCCTTATAGTATTAGATACCTACATTATAGTTGTTGGGATGTATATTTCAACCCATAATTTAATGTCTAATAAATAAAATATTTAAGTCAATAATGCAATGTTTCACTATATTATAATACTTATATTTTTTTCTCAACTAATCGTTATTGAATTATATCAAAGGGAAATGTTAAAGTCATACATAACTACAAAACATAGATTACTACACAAGCAGTTATGTGAGAAATATAAATTAATAAATACGATAAATTACTATTTTCAAATCTTAGTCTGAGCTAGTATGAAATATTACATAATTTACTAAAATAATAAAATAATTTTATTTCGAGAATTTTTAACTAAATTATGGTTTTACTAACTTCATATATATTCTATTTAATATATAAAAAATTCTATTGTTCTTTTTTCATTTATAATTATTTTTATCTCTAATTTTATTTTCCAATTCGGTATTTTAGTTTTAATTTATCAAATTAATACAAAAACACATTTCTATTACCATTTGTATTACATATACTATATAAATAATCTAATAAAAATAGATGAACTCGAAAGTTTTAAAATTTAATCAATGTAAAATATTGTGAAATTATTTTAAAAATAAAATAAAAGTACTTAAAAAATCTAAAAAGGAATTTTGTTTAAGTTAATATAAATTAATATGACCTTGCGCTGGATATGTTACCAATAGAAAATGCAGGGTGCCATTTATTTCTATTTTGTGAATTTGTGTTGTTGTATGTGTATATTTATAAACAAGAACTAGAACTTTACTCGTGCAGCCTCACGAGTGTTTATCTTAATAGAATCAACATATGGAATTTCAACAACGCAAGAATGCAATGGTTTTACAAACAAGCATACATATAAGTATTTGTTTTTTACAGTATATAACATTTACGATATATCGACGTTTTTTAATTTTTTCGTAGTTTCTTGGTTTCTCGTATTGTAATTGGATACTAATTCAATTAAAATGATATGTTATATAACATGTTCATCAATTAGTAATTTTTATTGCATTAAAATTTTTATGTATTTATTTATTAATTAACACCAATTAGTATGATTATATGTACTAATAAATTTATTTTCCAAAATAAAATATTTATGTCAAAATAAAATTCACTTTTTTTTTAATAAAATAGATGGATATGTCTTTAAGTTTTTATAAGCCAAATAAATTTTCTTCGATGTTTATTTTTGAGAAAAATATTAAATTAAAATTTAGTTATTATGTTCTTATAATTCAAATATATATATATATATATGAATAATATTAACAATCAAAGTATTTAACATATATTTAATAATAACATTATATGTTGTAATAAAAATATATTTTATATTATGTATGTGAAATGGAATAATAATATACATGAATATAAAATAATTTAAAGTTTGTATGTCACATTTTAAATAAATCTGTTAAATTGTATTAATTATCAAATTATTTAACATATATTTAATAATAAATTATATGTTGTAATAAAAAAATATATTTTATATATATTATGTGAAATGGAAATTAATATACATGAATATAAAATAATTTAAAGTTTGTATGTCACATTTTAAATAAATCTGTTAAATTTTCTTGTAAAAATTGATTAGAGAAATTTCGGTTAAGGACTAAAGGTAAAACTGGATGAGTATTCTTTTAAAGTCAAGTCCATTTTATTTTAAAAGTCAATGGGATGATATCTTATATTATATATATACATTATATTTGTTGGGATGTATATTTCAACCCATAATTTAATGTCTAATAAATAAAATATATGTCAATAATGCAATGTTTCGCTGTTATAACACTTATATTTTTTCAACTAAACGTTATTGAATTATATCAAAAAACAATGTTAAAGTCATACATAACTACATAACATAGATTACTACACAAGCAGTTATGTGAGAAATATAAATTAATAAATATGATAAGTCAACTGGGCCTCGTGGTCTGGTGGTAAAGGAACCTCGATTGAGGTGCCCGTCATCACGAGTTCGAATCCCGGCCACAACAGATTTAACATGGTTTCCGTTTGGTTTTCAGGATCTTCCTCGCCAGTTCCAATTGGACGTGGTGGAATAGTCGGACTAAGTAAGAGATCCGGATACCTGGATTATCAAAAATATATATATATGATAAGTCACAATTTTCTAATCTTAGTTTGAGCTAATATAGAATAGTACATGATTCACTAAAATAAGAAAATAATTATATTTAGAATATAACTCAATTATGGTTTTGCTAACATCATATAAATTCTATTTTTCAATGTGAAAAATGTTTTATTGTTTATTCTTTTATTTATAGTTACTTTTAGAAATCTAGTTCATACGCTTGCAACTTATCATCAATATCTTTTTTTGGATTTGATCGCAATAGTGCTCTTTCTAGGACCATTTGTATCACATGGAGCAATTATTTTGTAATATGACATGTGCACCTGTGGTTCTGATGTGTCGATAAGAAAAACGGAGGGATGGGTTCACGTGACCTTGCGCTGGATACGTTACTATTAGAAAATGCAGTGGTGCCATTTATTTCTATTTGTGAATATCTGTTGTCGTATGTGTATATTTATAAACAAGAACTAGAACTTGCCTCGTGGAGTCATTGTGAATATCTGTTGTCGTATGTGTATATTTATAAACAAGAACTAGAACTTGCCTCGTGGAGTCGCACTAGCGTTTATCTTAATAGAATAAATATATGAAATTCTCAACAACATAAGAATGTTATGGTTATACAAACAAGCATACATATAAGTATTTGTTTTGATTTAGAGTATATAACATTTATGACATATCGATGATTTTTAATTTTTGTAGTTTGTTGATTACTCATATTGGATACTAAATCAATCAAAATGATATGTTTTATAACATGCTCGTCAATTAGTAGTTTTAATTGCATTAACCATTTTCAAGTATTTATTTATAAATTTAAACACCAATTAGTATTTTATATGTATTAATAAATCTAATTTTATAAAATAAAATATTTTATGCCAAAAATAAAATTCACCTATATTTTAATAAAATAGATAGATCTCTTTAATTTTTTATATGTCAAATAAATTTCCTTTGATTTTTTTTATTTTTTGAGGAAAATAGTAAATTAAATTTAGTTATTGCATTTTTATAATTCATATATATATATGAATAAGATTAATCATCAAATTATTTAACATATATTTGAAAATAACTTTAGATGTTTTAGTAAAAAATTATAGTTTTATTTTGTATGTGAAATTGAATAATAATATCTATGAATATAAAATATTAAAAGTTTGTAAGCCACATTAAAAATAAATTAGGAAATATGTTAAAAAATCTCCAACTTTCTGAATTGGACCATTATAATCTCCAGTTCTTGGAATGACCATAAAAACCACAACCTTTTTGTCGACTTTCTAAAAAATCGCTAACTTCTCGTTGATTGGATCAATTTAGGCTCGACATTAATTACACTAACAAAACGTGTTAACTCTGTTAATTTGCACAGTTAGCGAAAACAATGTCGTTTTCTCTTAAGCTAATAAAAAAGATATGTAACCCTAAAATCATTCCCCCCCCCAAATCAATTTGGGGATTCTGTTGAGACAACAAACCCTAAATCGCGATTTACAACTCAAAATCCTCTACGACCACGCGATTGACTTTCCTCTGCACGAGATGAGTTCGGATTTGACATCGGAGAGTTCAACTATGACCACGTTCGGTATTCGCGGGTTCACGAAGAAGTGTACTTGCGGCGTTAAGACCACAATCTACACGTCAGAGACTGACAAGAATCCGGGGAGACCTTTCTTCAGATGTCTTGCGTGAAAAAAGGTAGCTTCTTTTCTTCTTGATTATATTGTGTAGTTACTGTCATTTTATTCAAATTAAACATGAATCAATACACCTAAAATCTTGTGATTTTTGCATAGCACCACTTGTTTAAATGGGTTGAGGATGTTGTTTATCAAGAGGTTCAAGATGCTTTACCAAAGATTGTACAGCTTGAAGCTGAGCTTAACAAAGAAAAATCAGATGTTGAGGATTTGAAGGGAGTGATCACTTAGTTGATGGAAGAGGTTGTTATAACCAACAGAGGTGAAGAGATGTAAAGCGATGATGAAGGTTGTCTTTGTGATTATTTGCTTAATCATTATTGTCATCGTAGTTAGTTTGATGTAAAATTAAGTTAGTTTTGGCTTGAGTTGAAGAACTAAGTTGTTGATGTTTGTTCAGTGACTATTTGGTGTTTTTGGTTAATTTGGTGACCATTTTGGCATTTGTTTTTAATACTTTGATCTTTAATTAAGTGATTAATATTTAGGTGTTTGTTCTTAACTCGTTTTGGTGTTAACTACCATATTGAAAAACTGGAGAAAGATAAAAATATAGCTTAAAAAGAGTGTCATAGCACTAAAATCAGTCTTACAAACATTGAAACATAACATAAGTGTCAAAGCACTAAAACTTTAAAATAATAGATCCCAAAATACTGAAACACAAACATAAGTAAAACATAACTTGAACCTAAAACAAAAACACAAACTAGAGTGACACAAAGTAGAGTTTTTAAACACTTGAAACATCTTCCAACTTCCCAATTATTAAAACCATAGGCCCCATCCCGATGCGTCTGAGCTTAGTGTTGAACGTGTGGCTTGTTCCCATCTCTCTGACCCTTGTGCTTGCGTTGACACTTGTGGTTGTGTTGACCATTGTGGTTGGGTTCCTTGTGATGATGATGCATGAGATTGTCTCTAGGTTGCTTTTGATGATGATGCATGAGATTGTATATACAATGACAAAATGGTCAAGTGAGCCTACCAATATTTTAAATATGCATGAGACTGTCATACACTTACAAAATGGTCAAGTGAGCCTACCAATATTCGAAATTAACCATAAATTGTGACAAACTTACCTGATTTTTCTTTCCCCGACCTCGTGGTTTCTTGGGTTGACTTTCAACAAAGTCATTCTTACATGTCGCTCTCTTATGACCATCTTGCTTGAAATTAGAACACGTTATAACTAGATCAGCATGAGTTAGATTTGCCTTATCAGATGCAAAAACTGTCTCACCTTTACTCTTAATCCTATCATGTTTTTTTTATCTTCCCGGGTTTCCTTTTTTCCAAGGTGGTGGGAGGACACCTAATCTACACGTATCAAACCATAACTTATTCCCTTGTACATGAATAATCCTCATGCTATAAGTTTGACGCCACATAGCTATGGTGTAACAAGGAGTTACAAAGTCTGAAAGCTTTTTTCCTTGTTTAAGGATCACATATGCGGCATGTATGCATGGAATTCCAGTCATTTGCCATTGTATACACCCACATATTAGCCCAGCCATATCAACATAATAAGCCACACCTTTATAACCAATCTATGTGACTGGACCTTTTGTTGGGAAGCTCAGACAATCCTTAGAATTCAATTCCACTTTATCCATCCGAAGATGCGTCCTCTTTGTGAACTTTATCTTAGCCCTCTTAGCTATTACAACCCTTCTCGCATTTCTAACCATACATTGCCTCCTGATGTATTCTAACATTTCCAATAATGGCTTTCTTCTTGCTGAACGGATGGTTCTATTGAAGGACTCGGTCAGGTTATTCAGATTGTTGTTGCACAAGGTCCCTAATTTGAAATATGCTCTGGACCAAGTTTCTGGTTTGGTGACTAGAAGAGTAGCATATGCACCTGGATTGTACTCTTTTAGCTTCTCCATACACATTTTGTAATCTCCAGTTGTATAACTCCTTGCTATTCTCCAGAATAGTCTTTGTAGCTTCATGTCATGGCTGCCTTTCTTCCAATTATCATAAATGTGTCTACAACACTGCCTATGTTCAGCCTACGGAAGAATGGTTTGGACTGCTTTCACTAAACCCTACCAATTACAAACATTAGACGATTAAATACAACTAATAAACCATGAAAACAATCTTAAAAATCACCACATCAGACACTTAAACTATTGAAACCTCAAGAACATACACATAAAAAAAGAAATCATCTTTAAGAAAACATAAAATACAATAATACAAAACACTTTAAACACTAAAACTCTCAATATCATGCACCACAAACCATTCCCAAATCGTGTTGTTCTCTATTTCTACTACTGCCCATGCAATAGGAACAATTCGATTGTCTCCATCACACCCAACAGCAGCCAAGGGATGACCTTTTATGTTCCACTTTAGAAATGCTCCATCCAAACCTATGATTGGCCTACAAGTAGTCTTCCAAATTTTCTTTTGTGCATGAAAGCAGACCTATAACCGGTAAAATCTTTGTTTACTTCCTATTGTAGGCCTAGTGATAGTCTCAATTTCCATTTTAGACCCAGGATTAGTGCAAAAAATCTCTGCTCGATAATCTCAAACCTTGTTGAAATGTTCTTCGTGGCTTGCTTTTCTTCTTTAATAATCTTTGTCTTCGCATTCCCGCTTCCACACTCACAAACATAATATATTCTCTCTGGATCTCAGCAGCCATTTTCATGCTTGGTGATTTTCATATTCAACCTCAACCGCTCAGCAAACAACGTTGCTATAGTAAAACACTTCAAAAACTTTGAGTGTCATGTTATCTCACACTCGTGCTCACTCACATAACATTTGATCATCAACTTATGTTTCCTCTTTTCATAAGAATAGTAAACCCTCCATGGCCAAGAGCTATCTTTATCACCACATTTCGCACATAACTTCAAAGAAATGGACCGATAAAGCTTGATGTTACGCCTTGTTTTCAATGTATACCTGAGAAGGGTGTGCTTGAATTCTTCAGAAGTGGAGAAAGTTTTACCCAAACCAAGAATGCCTCTGGTTCTGTTGGAATGAAGAATAAACAAAGATAGAATTGATGAAGAGACCAAACAAATCAGGAGCAAGCAAATCAAGCATATGGAACAAGCATATTTGAATCTATCTGTACAGTCTTGCTCCACAAGCAACTCATCATGCCCTAACTTACCTTACAAGGCAATAAAGGAGTTGGGGAGACTTAATATGGACATTGGGAGCCTCCAGAAGTAAAGGGAATCAAGTTTGAATGGAAGTACTCAGTTCTCATTTGATTTGGACAAGAAGAAGTCACATGGGTGCTTTGGAGAAGCAGTTGAACCTGTCACTATCACACCAAGCTGAATGTGCCATCTTCCTCCAGTCACTTTCTCTTCTTCTGAACGTGCCAGACAGTCCATGCCACACCCTGCTCCACACCAGTTTACCCCAGCCAGTTATGAACCTGCTCTGATCTCTCTTCCTCTACAAAATTAGTTATTTCAGTTTTCAAGTTTTATTAGTAGTGTAATGCGTTTGCATGTCATGTGAGTGTCTTGTAACTTGGCTATAAAAGCCCCCACATGTAAGCCACGAAATGTTTAAGGAGAGTTAAGAATCCTCCCTCACTTATTCTCTAGTTCACAATCTCTCATACTCTCTGAAGTGATAAGTTAACTCTTTCCTTCAACAAATCTCTGGTTATTTTATTCTCTCAATCTCTTATTCTCACAAACTCTCAAACACTCTCAATCAAAATTTCGTCCATCCTTCATTGTCTATGGTCCATAATAAATCAAAAGATCACAAACACTCTCCATAATCCCATCATTTTTACTTAAACTCTCAAAAACAACCTCTCTTTGATTCTCAGTCTTTCTGGTCCAAACTAAACCAGAAGTTGAATCTCTTCACCAAACTCATTCTCCATTTCATTCTCACCATTTGCTCTCTATTCTCACATGGTATCAGAGCTACAAGCTCTTGAAAACCTTTCTTACTTCTGCAAATGAATCTATGTTTAGTTTCTCTTTAAAATCTGCTTGGTTACATCCTTTTATCCTCTGGTTCAAAGGTCTTCCACGAGGGAAGAACCTCACGAGAACTCAAGATAGAGGAGTATCTCATTCTATGGAACTCAAGAAAGCTTCAACTCAGTTCAACAAGATTCATCAAAATCCAGTTTCAAATCCAATCTCCTGCAAAATCAGTAGGAACATTTTGTTGTCCACTGGTCCAAAACTCTCCAAGATGGAGAAAACAAATGAAATGGCGACCCCAGAAACTTCCAAGGGTTCAAAGAAAAAAACAAAACACCTCCACTTGTCCAAAATGTTGAAGGAAATTCATGGGAGAAACCATTCTTGGAGCAAGGTCACTAAAAAACTTCAAAGCTAGGCTTTTCAAACTATTCTCTAGCCAACAAAGCTGGAGCTCACTCTCTGATCCCCAAGACCCACGACCAGCAAGATGACAGGAGGGGTTTGAAGTGCCTTCTTGACCAGAAGGAGATAATCATCAAGAAGAGGTTTTGGATATTTAATCCACACCTCAAACCCCTTCAGTTTCAATATGCCCCCATGGGCTGGAGGTTCAAGAAACCAGCTCAGATTCTTGATAAAATGTGCCTCCTTAAAATAAAGAGCAAGAAGTCCATGCGTTCAGAGCCTACAAAAGATGCAAATTCCTGTCCATGGAGAAATGTCCACTGCCCAACAACACTTTGGATACTGATTGTGTTCATTAACTCCCAAGATGGTAGAAAGGAATATTGGGGCTGTGGAGAGGTTGCTCAATAGGACTTACTTGAAGCCAAGAGGGTGAAAAGGAGATGTCCTCAAGAGAAAAGGCCATCATTAAGCCAGGAGGGCCGGTGGTCCCAAGGTATTGGTTGTTATTGGCTCTCATCTTCAAGTTTAACATATACTCTCATTCTCAAGTCAAGTTTGAGGAGGAGTGTTAAATGAGAAGCCAATACCATATTTTTCAAGCTGAAGCAAAGGAAACGAGTGGAGTTGAACATGGATACTCTTGGCTGAGCAAAGAGAAGGCAGTTCACTGAAAAGATGGCAAATGGCTAGTTGCAAAGTCCCCCTATGAAGTCAGTTCTACAAGTCACTTTGCAAAGCATTCTGAAGAATGATGAAGTGAGGGATTCAAGTACAATCCAGGAGGGCAGACACTCCTCATTATCATCCCAAAGACATGTTGGCTTGATCGCAGACCATGAAGAAGGCAAGAAGTCAGAAACAAGGGGGATACAATCTGTGAAATAAGAAGAAGGTTCATATGGAACCTGTTGATGTGAAGCATGAAAGGAGTGGTGCCCTTCCTGGCTAATAAAGTTGTCTAAACCCAGGTTGGATTGCATGTACTATTTTTTCCTATAAATAGGTTTTTAATGAGGCAAGTAATCTCAGTTCCAAGCTTGCCCAATGATTCCTATGGTCAATCTTGAGGGGGTGTTAGAATGAAGAATAAACAAAGATGGAGTTGATGAAGAGACCAAGCAAATCAGGAGCAAGCAAATCAAGCATATGGAACAAGCATATTTGAATCTGTATGTACAGTCTTGCTCCACAAGCAACTCATCTTGCCCTAACTTACCTTGAAAGGCAAAAAAAGGAATTGGAGAGACTTAATATGGACGTTGGGAGTCTCCAGAAGTAAAAGGAATCAAGTTTGAATGGAAATACTTAGTTCTGGTTTGATTTGGACAAGAAGAAGTCACATGGGTGCTTTGAAGAAGAAGCTGGACCTGTCACTATCACACCAAGCTGAATGTGCCCTCTTCTTCCAGTCACTTTCTCTTACTCTAGACGTGCCAGACAGTCCATGCCACACCCTGCTCCACACCAGTCTACCCCATCCAGTTCTGAACCTGCTCTAATCTCTCTTCCTCTACAAAATTAGTTATTTAAGTTTTCAAGTTTTATTAGTAGTGTAATGAGTTTGATTCTCTTCACCAAACTCATTCTCCATTTTGATTATCACCATTTTCTCTCTATTCTCACGTGATCCACATCTTCTTTGTAGGCTACACTTGGAATTGACTGCTCTTCATATTCATTATCTGGTGATAGAGGATCGGGAATATTTTCATCATCCCATTCGTCCCCAGTGTCTTCATTACTCTCATTGTCATCCTTCCTTGCTTCTTCTCCAAAGAAGACAGTCAAATCACAACAACCTTCTTCCTCGATGCCACCATGATCGTCTTCTTCGTTAATATGAACTTCATCAGCTTCTTTGTCACCGACAATACCATAGTCACCCTCGCTAATTTCCTCTTCTTCTTTTTCGTCCATGTCGAATTCATCTAGTTTTTTCTTTTTCTTTTTACCTCCTGCGTCGTTGACTCTGCATTTTTTTGATCTAGTGTTACCACCAACTGCTCCGGATAATTCCCCAAGAAGCTCGCCATGAGAATGCCCCGACGCTGCTGAATTCGAAGCTACAGAGTTTGCACCGTTGAGTTTTCCTTTTTGACTCTTCTTGTTCTTTTTATTACTCATCTCCTTTTGATATGAACTGCTTGAGGCTTGATCTTGGTTCGAATTAGAAGAAACAGAGAGCTCGTGTGGGATTAGAGGATTTTGAGTTGTAAATCGTGATTTAGGGTTTGTTGTCTCAAGAGAATCCCCACATCGATTTGGGGGAAATGATTTTAGGGTTACATATTTTTTCATTAGCTTAAGAGAAAACGACGTCGTTTTCGCTAACTGTGTAATTTAACAGAGTTAACATGTTCCGTTAGTGTAAGTAAAGGCGTGCCTAAATTGATCCAATCAACAAAAAGTTAATGAATTTTTAAAAAAGTTGACAAAAAACTGTGGTTATTACAGTCATTACAAAAGCTAGGGATTATAATGGTCCAATTCAGAGAGTTGGAGATTTTTAAAACATTTTTCCCTAAATAAATCTGTTTAATTTAATCATAAAAACTGATATATAAAATATTCCGGTTAAAGAATAATGGTAAATTGGATGAATCTAATATATTAAAACAGAGTCATATTTTTATCTACTTATAAGTAGTCTAGGTTGGAGCATTATATTTTTTTAATTTCCTATTTATTCTCTTATAACTAACTTAACTATTATTAAATATATATTATATCTAACCAATTATCTTAATACTTTCAAAATAAGATATCTAAAAAATATTCTTAAGTATCTTTTCGTAAGATTAGATTTTAATAATATCTTTTAATATCTTTTATTTAAAATGTAAATATACATATGTTTTTAAATAATAAAACCATTATTAATATTAACTATATTTAAAAACGAAAAATTATTCATTATTCATTTATATAATAAAAAAAATCTATAATATTTATATATATATATATATAATTTATATTCATAATTAAATTACTACACCAAGTAATAAATATAAAGTAATTTAATTCATTAATTAACAATTTATAAGTTATAAAATAACATAATAAATTATATTTATGAATTTTACAACATAGTTCAACTTATTAAAAAATATTAAAATATGATATATGAAATAATAAATCATTTCATAAGTTAATATACATATTTAAATTAAAATATTAAAAATAATTAATATATCTCTCATATATGAGACAAATATAATAACAATAGTTAATTTATATAATAATGTTGACAAAAAATATAATAATAAAATAAATTTTACGAATATTTTAAATTTAAAATTTGTATTATAATATATATAAGCAAGTTATATAAATTAATTATCTTATTTTCATAAAATTATATTAATGTAAATTTTATTTTTATTATATATACTTCAAAACAAATATTTTAATAAAAAGATACACATGTATAAGATTTCTAATTTTAAATAAATAAATATTTGAATAAAAATTCATCTCACTTTTAAAAGTACCAGTCAAATCTAACAATAAACATTAATATTTCATCAAAATCTAATAAGAAACATTAAAATGCGGGTAAAAATCTAATAATAAACATTAATATTTGATCAAAATCTAATAAGAAACTTTAAAGTGCGGGTCAAAATCCATCTCACATTCATGTATTTATTTCTAATTTAGTATGTATTCTCTCCAATATTGATTCATTACGCTTATAATGCGGGTCAAAATTCATCTCACATTCATGTATCTATTTCTAATTTAGTATGTATCATCTCGAATATTGATCCATTACGTTTACAATAAAATGATAAATTGGTTTAACTAAATTTTGTAAAATAAAAGTATAACATTCATAATATATATCTACCATTCATCTAAACATTCATAAATTAGAATACTTTAAATATGAAATTTAAGTCAAATTGTATTACATAGTGGCCACACATAGGTTCAATCAGTAGTCGGGTCTCAAATTTTAGCGTATTTTACAGATTTTATAAAAAACTTAAATAACGAGTTTAAAGAAAAAAGCAAACCGGACTTCATATAAAGTTATCAGTTAGTCAGTTTAACCGCGGGTCCGGGTCGTGACCTGAAACACTGGATATAACTCTTCATTTATAACATTTAAATGTAGATATATAATCAAAAATGCAAATTTATTTCATATAATTTGATTTGTGTCGAAATAATCTCGCGTGCTTTGAAAGCGCGGGTCAAAATCTAGTATTCTTTTAAAGTCAAGTCCATTTTCTTTTAAAGTCAATGGGATTATTCTTAATATTATAATATACATTATAGTTGTTGGGATGTATATTTCAACTCATAATAATTTCTAATAGATAAAATATTTAAGTCAATAATGCAATGTTTCCCTATATTATAACATCTATATTTTTTTCTCAACTAATCGTTATTGAAATCTATATTATAATGGGAGAGTTTACTCTCTCCCCTTCTGCCACATCATCGGTAAATAGGTCCCACGCAATTATTTTTAAGAAAATGATGTATTGCATGCTATGAGAATCAAACTCTTCACCTCAATGTTTATTTAATTGATATAACCAACTGAACTACATGAGATTTTGTAAACTAGAAACCAAATTTTATATAATAATATTACAGTTTGGTTTTTTCTAAGGGTGTCCACGATACCATACGAGTGAATTCAAAACACGAAGAATGTCGGGTGGTGATTATAGGGTCAGTAAACAATGATTCGGAGACTTTGGAAAAATTAACAAACCGATCGTCAGATGGGATGATATCCACGGGCCGAGGCGCGGACATGGGCAGCCTATTAACCATGGGCGGTCGGGACGTTACATAATTATTTCATGTCAACAAGCAAATTATAGATTTCATCTCGACATATAAATTAGAACTTTTCATAAAGCAGTACATAAAGTTTTAGGGATTAAACTTCTTGATCTTCAAACTATCTTATGTACATAACTTAATGTCGTAATATTTCTAATTTTTATTTGGCTTTCTAATGAAAATTACACTTCACTTGAAGACATAACAAAATGGAAGTGAACTCAATAGAAGTGATGACTCCAATATTGCAATACGCAAAAAAACAAAGATTTAGACAAGATACGGACAACAAAATCTCATATACACTTAAAGTATAAGAAAACGGATCCGGCTCCGCGTTTGCGCGGGGGCTATATTTCTAGTATATCAAAAGACAATGTTAAAGTCATACATAACTACAAAACATAGAGTACTATACAAGTAGTTATGTGAGAAATATAAAATAATAAATACGATAGTTTACTATTTTCTAATCTTAGTTTGAGCTAGTATAAAATATTACATAATTTACAAAATAATAAAATAATCATATTTAGAAAAAAATTAACTAAATTATGGTTTCGCTAACATCATATAAATTCTATTTTAATATGAAAATGTTTTATTTTTTATTTTTTATTTGTAATTACTTTTATCTCTATTTTTATTTTTCATTTCAGTATTTTAGTTTTAATTTATTCAACTAAATATAAAACCACATTTCTATTTTACCATTTGTATTACATAGACTATATAAATAATCTAGAAAAAATAGATGAACTTGAAATTTGTAAAGTTAAATCAATGTATAATACTGTGAAATCATTTTAAAAATAAAATAAAAGTACTTACAAAAAAATCTAAAAATGAATTTTATTTTAATTAATCAAAATTAAGATATTAGCACAGTTTCAACATTATTAATGTATAGCTTTAACTGTATTGAAAACAGTATTAATCTACCTCATACGCTTGCAACTTATCAGCAATATATTTTTCTGGATTTGATCGCAATAGTGCACTTTCTATGACTATTTGTATCACACGGAGCAGTTCTTTTATAATATTTGCATTACTAGGTTTGGATTCGCGAGGTAAAAT
Organism: Moricandia arvensis; assembly: GCA_905132765.1. Lineage (NCBI taxonomy): Eukaryota > Viridiplantae > Streptophyta > Magnoliopsida > Brassicales > Brassicaceae > Moricandia > Moricandia arvensis. The sequence goes on from CAJHQP010000857.1 coordinate 107,390, forward strand.
AATTGGGTAAAATATATAATTTTGATTATTTAAAAACATATTTACATTATGTTTGGTTTGATGGACTAGAAGAGAGTTATTTACGTAGATTATTGGGCCCAAAATGTGAATATGGTGATGGAATTTGATTCTTAAATAATTTACCGAGATAGACTGAGAATATAATGATGGGCTTCGGATTTGACACGATGATTTTTTTTCCAACTATCAAACCGTCAATTCATGATGAAAACATATTAGGTTTTTGTTTAGGATTGATCAAACTATCGATTCTCCTTTCATCAATCCTGATAGATTTTTTATATTTCACATGTTCTTTGATCCTAGTAGACTGTGGAAACTATTCGATTATGTCTTTTGTCTTGTCTAATCTGAAAAGAAGCTTCCCTTATCGATCTCATTTGGCAAATAACTCGTGAGACTGAAAATCCGACATTCGGTAAGATGCTTTTGGAGTACATACATGCCAACAATTTTCGGGCTAGAGATGCTATTTTAATATTTCTGTTTCTAGAATGAACCACCGAGCAGTTAACTTTTGGCTATCTTAGAGTAACTATAATAGGGGTTTCTAGTTCCGGGTTATCAAAAATATATATATATTTATATTATTATTTAATTATGGAGAATTCGGAGCTAGAAATTTTACAATTAACCTAAAATTTAATCTAAAATATCTTTGCAAAGAACTTTTGTGTTAGGTTTTTTGTATGTTAAAACTTTACAATTAGATATTAATATAAATGTATATAAATATATATATATGTATTTTGAAAACCTTCAGAGTTAGAAACTTCACTGGAGATAAAACCAATTTATATTAAGATTCCAGAGACTTTTACATAGGATATAAGTTCAAGTGGAAAAAATTTCAACAATGAACGGACAGAAAACTGAAATATTAATCTGGAAAAATCAATAGATCACGGTAGATGAATAATATTGGCAAACAGAAGAGTAACTTCCCTTCGAGTTGTGATCTATCTCATCAGAAGTTAAATGCTGGAATCCACTCAAGTCGGCTAATTTTGTTTGTTTGCGTTAGGGAGGAAAACGTATTGGTTATGACTTGGGAACTCTATAAACTTCGTAGGGTATAGAATATATATATATATATATATATATATATATATTACGTACTATTTTCATGGGTTTTGAGTGGAAGAATATATGTTAGGTAATTAATAGTAAACCGTCCATAATTTAACAGCAAACTAGATTTTAACCCCCACGTCCGTGCGGATATTTTTCTATTTTATAAATGTATTTGATATTATTATAAATATTTTAATTATATAATTTTTAATTTAGTGTTATACATTGTGTAACTCTATAATTTTTTTATATTTCTTCCTCAAAATTATTAATATATAGTGATTTGTTTAAAACATTTTAATTTGTTATTAATTTTTATTACTTACTAATATATTTTTTGAGTTGAAATACAATAAACTAACCATATGAAATAATCAAATAAAGAATCTCTTCCAAAATATGTTTTTTCTTTAATTTATACATTTTGCATATAATATATTTTAAATTTTATTTATTTATATTACTTAAAAGAAATCTATTTAATATGTATAAGAAAAATATACTTTAACATATATCATTTTAGTGTTTTACGGAATTTATAAGTAAAAACACTGTTTTGTTTAAATAATATAGACCTATTTTTAGTAGATTTTATACATAGAAGTATGTATCATATTATTTTATTAAAATTTATTGATATATGATATTTTTGGATGTTATGATATTAAGTTTTATTTTTAAGAATTAAGACTTCATTGCTTTAATTTTTACAGCATATTCAAATAGTTTTTTTCTTGCTGCATTTCAAAACTTTATTCTTTATTATCCACGATTTTATCTTTTGTAGAATTTGCAATGTTATTATTTTGAGTGTAAATATTTATTTTCAAAATTTTATATTTGTCAAAAAAACTCTAGAAAATTACACAACTATTTTTGAGTTTGGAACATCAAATTAATTTTGAATTTTTTTTGTAACTACATCTAATCTATTATTTTATACATAAGATATTTGAATTTTGTAACTATTTAAAAGAAAATACCCAACATATTTTTTATAAGTAAAACAAAAATAAATTTAAAATTAAAATTTGATTTGTCATTAATATTTTAAGTGAGTTGCTAAAATACCATAGTTTTCTATTGACATTTTTTTTTAAAAATAGTATATGAATTAAAGTTTATTATATATTATTATATTTTTGTATACAAACATTTTAAACAATATATTTTTGAGAGTTTCAATATAAATAAAAATTGTAGATATATAAGTTTAACATATGTTAATACATTTATTTTGTATAAAGCTATTATACAGTTTATGAATTTTAGCCTATTTTAATGATGAATAATGATTTATTTAAATGAAAAACTTTAGAATTTAAAATTTGTTAATTTACCTATTTAATATAATTTTATCATATTTAATTTATGTAACACTTCTATTTTTATATAATCCAGAGTTTATTTATAGAATTTATAAAAAATAGTAGAATTTTTATGTTCTTATTTATAATAAAATTTTAGTTAACATTGATTTATAATAATATTATATAACTAATTACGAAATTTATTAATGTATTATTTTATAAAAAATATTTAAATTCTTAAGTAAGATTTTGTTAGATTATTTCTCAACAGATTTTGTTATTATTAAAAAATAAAATTCAAATCTTTAGTTGGTTTATTATTAATGTAAATAATTAAATATGTCATATTAACTAATTTTTGAAATGGTCTAATTACTATTTGTTAATAATAGATAAATTTTTAAAATTTGTTAATTTACCTATTTAATATAATTTTACCATATTTAACTAATGTAACACTGCTATTTTATATAATAGAGAATATATTTATAGAATTTATGAAAAAATAGTGTAGAATTTTATTTTCCTGTTTTATAGTAAAAACTTAGTTAAATTGATTTATAATAATATTATATTACTAATCACGAAATTTATTAATGTATAATTTTATAAAAATATTTAAATTTTTAAGTAAAATTTTGTTAGATTCTTTCTCAACAGATTTTGTTATAATTAAAAAAAATAAAAATTCTAGTTGGTTTATTATTAATGTACCAAATTTATATACTCAAAATATTCGGTGGGTGTTGCACACGTTTTAGAAAGATTGAAAATTCTGTTATCAAATTATAAATATGGTATAATGAGTTGATGAATATTCTGGAAAATAATTTAGTTCCTAATTGATTGATTATCAAAATCGTGATTGTTTAAAAAATCTGTTATATCTAATATCTAATATATTTAAATTCAAAATCTTATAGGTTCAAAAATTGACTATTTTATTTGGTTCCTAATTGATGATTATCAAAATTGTGATTGTTCAAAAAATATATTATATATAATATCTAATTTTTTTTTGTATAAAGCTATTATACAGTTTATGAATTTTAGCCTATTTTAATGATGAATGATGATTTATTTATATGAAAAACTTTAGAATTTAAAATTTGTTAATTTACCTATTTAATATAATTTTATCATATTTAATTCATGTAACACTTTTATTTTCATATAATCCAGAGTTTATTTATAGAATTTATAAAAAATAGTAGAATTTTTATTTTCTTGTTTATAATAAAATTTTAGTTAACATTTATTTATAATAATATTATATAACTAATTACGAAATTTATTAATGTATTATTTTATAAAAATATTAAAATTCTAAAGTAAGATTTTGTTAGATTCTTTCTCAACATATTTTGTTATAATTAAAACATAAAATTCAAATCTTTAGTTGGTTTATTATTAATGTAAATAATTAAATATGTCATATTAACTAATTTTTGAAATGGTATAATTACTATTTGTTAATAGTAGATAACATTTTAAAATTTGTTAATTTACCTATTTAATATAATTTTACCATATTTAACTAATGTAACACTGCTATTTTTATATAATAGAGAATATATTTATAGAATTTATTAAAAAAATAGTGTAGAATTTTATTTTCTTGGTTTATAATAAAAACTTAGTTAAATTAATTTATAATAATATTATATTACTAATCATGAAATTTATTAATGTATAATTTTATAAAAATATTTAAATTTTTAAGTAAAATTTTTGTTAGATTTTTTTATATTTTACTAAAATAAATAAATTAATATTATATTTATAGATAGGTTTACATAACATACCCATTGAAAAAAACAACCCATTGAAATTAATTAATTTAAATATATTAATTTAAGTGATATTTGAATAATCTGTAAATAAGAAAGAAATGGGATGACTAAATGTGTAAATAGAAGAAAATATTTAATCTGTTATCCATGTTTCCAAACATTCTTCCTTTAGTCTACTATCTATGTTTCCAAACATTCCAATTTTATACTTGATTTTTAATAATATAGATGGTAGTTAATAGATAAGTCACAACATTTTTCAATAAATCAAAAGAAAAACATGCCAAGGTAATTTTCAAATAGTACTATGTTTTAATATATTAGATATATAGTTTCTAGATTTACAACATAATTACTGGTTATAAGAAGGAAAATATATACTAATTAGCATCCCACAATAATTAGAGTATATATTACAAATTCGTTGATCTCATAAGAGGCATATTACTTTATATAATAGTTAGGCAGAAATCGAGTAGCTGCGATTCAAGAGAAGCAGTATCATGTGACAGCTAATCTGAGCATAAAGTAGAGTATGAGATGCCTATGAAGATTGAAGATCGAACGTTACAAAGATGTGTTCTTAATACAAACGTAAATAACTCTCATTCAAAACCTTACACAAACAGCTAATCTATACAACCAACTCTACCACGGCTATGTGCAACAAATTACCATTTTTCTCACCGGAAAAAATAATAATCTGTTTTTAAGACATGAAAGGTTTTTTTTTTGTTTAACCAGGCGTTAACTCTTTTCACGCAAAAATTAGCCGACAGCACAAAGGGTTCCTCCAATCTTGTGTTTTGAAGTTGATAAACGTCAGTCCAGATCACATCCAACAACTGCCATTTCACCACTTCTTTGTGCTTATTTCCTTTAGCATTGGTCAAAATCAAATGTCTCCCAACCCCCATCAGTTTCTTGGCTCCTGCTTCAGATGGATGCTTGAAGGAATGATATAAGACGTCGGCTGATAGAAAAAAAAAGAAAATATTCTTTTTTAACATGAAATGTGAAGTAAACCAAACTATTTTAAGGGTCTTATTCAAACCATCTGCAGAGAAAATGCAAGATTGCTTACCAGTCGTGTACTCGTCATCAACATGCTTGCAAGATCATTGTTGATTGAAACAGGTAGTGGTGGCATCCGGCTGATGATACCAGGCATCTGCTTCATTCTGCAGCAAGTAAGAGTTTAGCAAGCCTTTGTAAAAAGAAGGAGAAAGACGACAAAGGAAATGTATATTTAGTGATTCAAAGTGCTAACATTCCACATACTCATTCAAGATGGAACTGATGTTATTTCTTGCAAGATAAAACAGGTTGATGTTATCCTGTGGCTGTATGCATAAAATAGAATATTAGGATGAGACTTTCACTGAGGAAGGACAACCAAGCACTAAATGGCGTTGGAAGACCACTGCATGTGAAAAAATATATGATCACTGATCTTTTTAAGTCACTTTTATGCGAATGCAAATGTTTTTCTACCAACTAGCATTTGGCTCAGAGTACCTATTTACTATTGCAAAAAAAAAACAAAAAGGCAAATCAAATACCTTGCACGCAGAAAGGTTTGAAGAAATTTGACTAAAAGCTTGAGCATTCTGCCGTAGAAGCTCCATAACTGCATCACTTGTACCTAAGAAAACAGGAGTTTGGAATATATATGAAACCTGAAAATGCAACAGCTGAGGATGATGTATCAAGCTAACAAGGTTGATTTTTCTTTCGAAGATGGCACAACTAACTAAGAATATGAGACCATTATTAACTTATTAAGAGAGCCAATGAACTCTCCAACATCAACAAGATGAACCACAAATTTTCAAGTACATTGCTCGAGACTCTAGAAAAGATGCACCTTGTCTTTCTGATGTAATCATTCTTTACAGTTATATCATTTCCAGGAAAGAGAGAAAAGATAATGAAGCCGACAATACTGTGATCCAAATAGTACTAACCTTCAAAAGGCACGGGGGCACTCTGGCACATAGGTTTCATGACATATGTAGCATTTTGTTGTGGCACTGTGGAGAACACGTTCCGTTTTGGGGGTAAATCCACCACCTTAATCAATTTAAAAAAAAAAAATCATTTGTAGCCGTTTGAACAAAAAGTCATTTGCAGCCATTAACCTCTTCTAAAGCAAAATATAACATAGATCATCTACAATTATATGTTTACTAGATTACAGAAGAAGATATACACTAGGGTTTGGTTAACCAAACATACCTTTCTCTTATTAACATTCGTGGCACTATGTTCTTCTCCTTTTCTTCGTTTTTGCTGTAAAAGAATAAAATTCTTAGCCAATACACTTCAAAGGTCATAGATGCAGGTAGTTGAAAGATAAAATAATAGTAAACTAGCAGTTATTATAAAAGTTAAAAAGCAGTAATGTTGAAATTTTCTGTTTCAACGAGTCACAAAAATAAGCCAAGAACGTAATATTTAGCACAAAAACTTGTTTAACTCATTCTTCCCACTTTATTATGTGAATCTAACACTACGCTGTAAGGCATACTGCAGGACCAGGTAGCACAAATACTACACTTTATTAAAGGTTACCTGTCAAAATCAATCCCGAAAAGTTCGGAAAGACCAAGGATTATCTAAGATCACCCGTAAAGCGATATAAGTTTCAGGGTAACTACATATATCACATCAAGCTTATCGTCTTAGGGTCAAATCAAGTTCCAACATGACTCCAGAGCAAACATAAATCCATATATATCGTCAGCAATACTTGTTATTTCCTTTCTTGCACACTTCAACCATACTTTAGACAACTTTTATGATACAGTAGGGTGTCTTTTGATCAATATAGCAATAGAACTTTAGCCAAAAATTTAAATTCCTATGAAACTTAATCTTTAGCAAAGCATACACACAAAGTAGCATCACCAAATTGGTTCCCTTATACTTTTCATACGCGTAAACAGTTATAGAAATATCTCTTGCACCACTATTTTAATGACAGCCACATACTTCATAACTGCTGAATTAATTTTATTTCTCTTTCATCTCACAAGCACTATCATGAATAACAAGAAGTATGAAAGCTGCTAACTAAAACTTAATGGGAAGGCCCTAGAAGCTTACCGTCATCCATTTACACCTCATTGCTACATCCCGTACACTTTTATCTGGAAGAGTAGATGCGATCTTTACATATTTCGTGACCTGTGGTTCATCTTTAAATCTACAAAAGGCAAGAAAAATGTTTCATGAAAACAAAAAACAGAGAAAGTAACCAGAAACAATAAAAACAGTGAAAGGAAAAACTACAATTTGAAGCAAAATCTCAGCCTCAGGGTAACGATATGTGCTAAAAGACACAAAGCCAAGACATTTTCCTCTACATGTCCTTGTCTTACTTTAACATTGTATATAATAGCTAAAGTAAGTAACAAAATAGTTACCGAGAAGAATGGATAAAAAACACTTACTTAGCAAGGCCATTCTCCAATATAAACTGCTCCTCAACAGACCATTCAATAACCAAAGCAGCTTCATGTTTGAGTCCAGCCACAGTAAGGTGGAATCCAGAGGAAGCAGCCATGCTCGAATTCGCCGGATATACTAAACCTGTCGTGCTAGTGCAGTAATTATCCATCGGAATCATTCCCGGAGAGCTACCCAAAAGACATGTTCGAGTTAGGGTTTTAGCCAATTCAGAATTACACCAGGACGCAAGCCAAAAAGAAGAAGAAGAAGAATTGATTGAGAGCAAGAGAAACCCACCTCGGATTTAGACAAGAAAAAAGACGATGGTTACGCCTCTCCGGAGCTACAAATGGCCTCGATACAAAACCCTAAACCTCAACCCAACGATCGGTGCTGAAGATGGAGATGAAATCGTGAATCAACACGGCGTCGCAGAGGGAGAGAGAGAGAGAGAGCTGAAGATTTTAGAGACGTGATTGGCGAAGAGCGTCAGCGAGATGCGGATTTTTCGAATAGCAGATGCCAGCGAAGAAAGAGAGAGAGAGAGAAGGAGGAGTAAAATGGTGGTTTTGTCTTTGGAGCAGAAGCACTTTTTATTTCCTAGTGTGGTTTTTGCTTTTGGTTTTGTCCACTCTTTTTGGAGAGAAGGTTTGGTTTATTCGTGAAATGTTTTTTTTTTTTTTTAATCTTAGGCAATTTGTGAATAACACAGTCACATACACTTTCCAACATTTTTTCTATTTGTTTTACAACAACTAGCTATTACAAAATCATAAACTTGAGTATCCATTTTCAATGGAATATGCCATTTTTCTTTCTTTTTTACACCATATGCCATTTATTGTTTTAAATGATATATCTAAATGTTATTCGAGAATGTTTGTTTTTTCAATTCAAATAACTCATCTAAATAGAACATTTGAATGAATTTACGTTCTTTATTTTCATCTAGACGAGAAAATGCAATTTTACAATTTTAGTAAAATGTAGTTTTACAGTTTTACAATTTTGATGAGAAAATATGTTTTTATGATTTAATAGGAAAACATGATTTTTAAGAAAAAATTTGTATCTATAGTTTTGTTGGAAAAATGTTGTTTATGATTTTGGATCAAAAATGTGTGTTTGCGATTTTAAAAACATAGTTTGGCAATTTGGTGACAAAAGTATTTTGCGGTTTTAAAAGAGAAACATAGTTTTGTGGTTTTGGTAAGAAAATACGTTTTTACAATTTTGGTGGAAATGTGAATTGATGGTTTTTGTTTGAAAATGCGTTTATCAAGTTTTAACAGAAAAATGTGATTATGTAATTTTAGCAAAAATATAATTTTGTAACTATTTGAAATATTTATCATGATTATTTATGCATCTAAACTTAAATCTAAATATTTTATTTGTATAAAAATAGATTTGTCATGTGTTATTTAGACACATTTATCATTATTCAAATATACTAATTAAACTCAGGTGAACCTATTTTAAGCTAAAATTTATTTGAATGAATTATTTGGATGATGTCCATTTTAACATAAACAAACATTAATTCTCATCAAGATTAAACAAACTAAGAAACCCTTACTAGCTTTTTCTTGTGACACTTTATACGTTTTTCGATCTCCGACACTTGTATATGTTGAATAATTGACAAACACTAGAAATCGATCTTGTTTAATACTACAGTTTTATCATTACAAGTTATTTTTGTTTGGCGTGTGTACAGATTATAGTGTGCATCGTAACGTTTTGAAAGTGATTGACAACAACAAAAAGATAAAAAGAAAAAATCTTGAAAATGTGAAAGTTTGGTAAGTTGTGGTAAGATAGCGGTCACATAAATATCAAACTTACATATTTTATTTTTAACATTTGGATAATTATGCTATTACAATTTATGAAAATATTAGTCCAACAATTTTGTCTGTTACATTTAGGTATAACTGCACCATTATGAACCACTTTATGAGATCCACGCCCGAAGTATACCTTGCAAAATGATAAATTTTCTGTAACTTTTTTTTATAACATACATAATTTGCATTTTCTGGAATTTGAGTCTCAAACATTCTGATGTAAAAGTATTAATGAATTCTTAATCAAACCACTAGACTAAAATGACTTTCACAACTTACACATCTTTTCCAAAAAATGCATGAACTCTTCACTAAACCAAAAACATATAAACATGTGTTAACCAACCCAAATTAGGTACAAATTTAGTCAACTTTAATTTTTATTTAAAATAAAAATAACGATGTCGTTTTGCTAAAATAAAAAACTAACTAACAAATTTTACCCTAAAATACTAAACTTAACAAGTTTTGCTAAAAAAGCATGAACTTTTCATTGATCCAAAAGTTTATAAACATGTTTTGAGACAAATGAGATACAGGGTTCAATTGGTAAGAGATGTTATTTCATATTTTGGCGGTAGAATTATGGCTGTGATTTTTTCTTTGGCTCTAAATTTTTTGTTTTAAAAAGTCTTTAGATTTGGGCTATAGGTATTTATCTTTACACAACAATTATAAAGGGATGTGAACTTAAGAAAAATACAAATTAAGATTGGTGTAGACTTAGGGTTGTAGGGGTAATTATGGATGTGGAGAGTATCTACATAAATAGTCAATCATACCCATAAATCAATAATTCAAGATATGAACCGAACAAACAATAAATTTGTATCCGATCTGAGAAATAAAAAATGAATCATGTAGGATGGTATAAAACATATCTCAACTTGAAATGTTATTAACCGAATTCGAGCGGTATCCCAAATGACCTGAAAACCAAAAACCCAACAAAATTTGAAAAGCAAAGCCTGAACCAAAGTAAACCTTAATTAGTATCAAATTAATTATTCACAGAGGTTTAGATATAATTTTTAACTCATAAAAAATCCATTTTGCAACCATACCTTATCTACTTTTCAAATACTTAATTTGAATATTAATTTATATCTTTGGTTCATGTTTTACGAATTGTTGGTTTATGGGTTATCCATTCAGATTCGGTAAATAACATTTCGAATTTAGATATGTGTTATACCATCTTACAGAATTCATTTTTTACATCTTGGATCACATATTCATTTTTTCAGTTCAGATCTTAGATTCTTGATTTATATCTAATTTGTCTCAACCAAAACAACTTTATAATTTTTTGGATCAATGAAAAGTTCATGCTTTTAAGATAAAACTAGATTTGTCTCAACCAAAACAAGTTTATAATTTTTTGGATCAATGAAAAGTTCATGCTTTTAAGATAAAACTAGATTATGACCCGCACGGTTGCGCGGATAATTTATATTTATATTTATAATTTATAATTTATGTTTTCAAATTAAAATTATATAAGGAGTTATGTTAAATAAGAGGAGCTTTGTTAAATGTACAAATGAAATGGGACGTAAAATAAGTTATGTAACGAAATATTAATTAATTATGTTAAGCATAAATATAGGAGTTATATTGTTTGTAATTATCAAATTAAATCAAAGGAAAGATCTTTAGAAAGATTTTGTTTTAATATTATAGATAAGTAACATATATTTTAGTTACAACATATTCAATAGGTCCAAATTAAAATCATGCCACGGTAAAATTCAAATAGGACTCTGTTTTAATATAATAGATTTTTGGATCAATGAAAAGTTCATGCTTTTAAGATAAAACTAGATTTGTCTCAACCAAAACAAGTTTATAATTTTTTGGATCAATGAAAAGTTCATGCTTTTAAGATAAAACTAGATTATGACCCGCACGGTTGCGCGGATAATTTATATTTATATTTATAATTTATAATTTATGTTTTCAAATTAAAATTATATAAGGAGTTATGTTAAATAAGAGGAGCTTTGTTAAATGTACAAATGAAATGGGACGTAAAATAAGTTATGAAACGAAATATTAATTAATTATGTTAAGCATAAATATAGGAGTTATATTGTTTGTAATTATCAAATTAAATCAAAGGAAAGATCTTTAGAAAGATTTTGTTTTAATATTATAGATAAGTAACATATATTTTAGTTACAACATATTCAATAGGTCCAAATTAAAATCATGCCACGGTAAAATTCAAATAGGACTCTGTTTTAATATAATAGATGGGTAAGTATTTTCGGTGAATTTTGTTAGTTTTTTATTTTTGCAAAATAATGTCGTTTTAGTTTCCTTTAAAAAATAACCGTCGGCTGAGTAAAAATTAAAATTGTATCTAATTTGGCTTAGTGAACACGATTTTATATTTTTGGATTAGTGAAGAGATCCTGTTTTTTTGGCAAAAGTGTGCAAGTTCGGTATTTTTTGACCGTTTTCTCGGTAAACAACAACTGGCCATGGCATTATTATTTTTTTGATCAGTCATGGCATTTTTTTAAATTTTTGAAACACTTATTTATTTTCTGACTAGTCATGGCATTAAGATTCACTTTTTGATACAGAGTTTTTGGTTGCTCAAGCAAAATTGGAGCGATGATTTAACATGGTATAGCTCATTAGTCGACTCAGAAACCGGGTCCTGAATTCTTGGAGCATTGTAGGTCCTTACGATAATCGTATGTCGTTGGTGTTGTGAAAGTAGAGAAAGTATGAAGAGACTTTCGTGTTATATCATTAGGTATAAGAGGTGCCATTTATATATAGGGATTTACATAAGAGATAAATGGAAATAGTACATAAAAGATAAACCACTAATGGGTAATACATGGGCCTATGGCCGACACTCTAATATGAACCTCGGATGGGCTTGGTTATGAGTGATCCACATAGTGATTTCATAACACTCCCTCTTGGATGCCATAACCATATAGAGCTCATATCATGCTTAATGTTGCCTCATTAAAACCTCTCCATGGAAAACCAAAACCCAATGGGAAAAATGGAAACCATAGACAGGAAAAAAGAGTACAACACATGATACTCCCTCTGATTTGGACATCGCAGAAAGGTCTTCCAATCTATGCATCCAATCTGATGCATAAGCCTCCTGAATGTTGATGTTGAAGATGACATGTAATGTGCCGGCTGGGACAGTCACTTCAATGGCTTTGGAACACTCGGACCTTCTTATGTCTTTCGGCAAATGTGAGTAGAGGGACTTAGACTTCTCATTGTACCATCCGACCACGATCTGGTCGAACCATAAGCATACACATATGCGGACCTTCTGGTTGGTTTCATAACCTGTCCAATCTGATATATAACCTGTATAAACAAAATCAATGGAAAACTCTTTTGTTTTGGTTAGTACAAAGCATATGTTATATTTATCAAATATATGCTTTGTCGGATGTGTGGTTCTATGGTCTATTAACCAGAACATACACATTATGTGTTGGGTCATTGACTCATGTACATACGGACTGAACATTGGCTTTCCAGGTCGGTGCCATGGTCCATATGGACCTATCTATGTTCGCCTTTGACCATATGAGGTTCTGGTCGGATTAGTCTCAACCAAAACACATTCATGAACCATATGGTCTGATCATGGTACTGCTTGTAATCCAAAGTTACAATCCTTATGATCTGGTACATTGATATATGTAAACCGTATGTGCAATGACTTATCCACTATGGTCGATCTTTCTTTGTTATCACTGATCGATCCATGTTGTGTTATAGAACACCTATACACGCCCATATTACTCTCATGGGTGTCTCATGACCTTCTTAGCATGGTTTATACCACGTGCTAGATTATATATATATTGGGTCATGGATCTTATCCATACATGTCCATAATCTTACCAATTAATGGTATGGTCGGATATAAACTTTGGTATGGAATTGGTATGGACCATTCATGGTTCCATTTCACTTTTCAAGCGACCATCCATCATACCAATTACACAATAAGATGTGCTGATCTTAACATGGACACACACATGGAGATATGATCTCTTATGGACTGATTTCATAATCTGTCTAAGGACTGATTATCCTTTAACCTTTCTTGAGGTTAGTATAAGCACAAGGGATTTCTTTTGTATGAATGTATGGACTGATTGTTCTCATGGAACTCTTTGCTAAGTATTTCCTTAGTCTTTCATACTTTATGCATTCTTATGCAGCTGCTTTTTCTAGTCCATCATCAACTTAGGAACAAAGCTGTTCAAAAGAGTTTCTTTCTCATCTTTCTGGTACCTTTATTCTCTTTATCCAGTGATATATTCTTTGCTTACTATACACATATATATTGATCCAGACCTTTCAGAATTTTGGTTCTGAGCAGTAGCAACCACCATATAGGAGTATGTCTCCTTATTATATGTTCCTTAGTCCTTGTGAGTACCCTTGTGTAACAAGCAATGCTTGGATGCTATTAATAGCATCTCTCACGATTTTCGTATCTTTCACAAGACTTTTCACTGGTTTATATCATCAGATGGTGTCTTTCTTATATGTATGGCCAATGCACTCATCTGGAATTTAGAATGAATGAACCCACGGATGCATTCTTATTTCATGTGGATTCTGATCCTCATTTCTTTCAAGTGCTACCATCATTCTTATCTTTGAATGAATGTATCTTTTATGTGTCGACACTTTGATGTGGTTCCATAATGTTCCAGACATGATTTAATCAGTTTTGAGATTTCATTATCTAGGACCTTTATCACCTTGCAGCTTGGCGTCCCAAGCAACATGGTCTGGTTCCTTAGATGTACAGCTGGCCAGCTTTTATCTCTAATGTCTGGTTTGGTTTCCATTGAACTCGGATATGTGCACCATTTCTTTCTTTTCTTTCCGAGGATTTCTTATCATTTGGAACTTATTGGTCTATCTTTTATAGACTCTGTAGCAATTTGATTGTGTCTCTTTAAGACATCAATTTCGTGGTGCAAGCTGGTTTATGACTTAGTCATTGGGTCAATATGTCTGACATCTAGCTTTACTAGCTTTATATCATATGATCATATTCTCAAATATGAGGATCTTGCCAAGACATAGATGGTTAATACCATTCCATTCTTTTACTCTTTATTCTTTATTCTTTTACCCAGCTTATAACTTTCTCATTCTGATGTTGGATAGTCGGATTCATTTGGTCTCATGTAATCCGTGTACCTTGCCAATTTGATCACCCATATTTGGCTCAAGGTCTCTTTCATAATTCATAGGAGAAAGTCTTATTCATATCCAACATATATTCCCAATCCATCTTATATGGCACATATTTTGTGGTGGTTTATCCTGATTTTCTCAAGGAGATATATGTCTGGTTAATGACCCTTAATCATTCTTAGATGGAAATATTTATGCTCACTTATATGGCCTGATGCATATTGATATTAGATACATGTGAATTCGTTTTTGTCCCTGAGCTTTAGGCTGGGAGTTATAGACCTTATAGGTAATGGTCTATGTGAATTCATGATGTCCTTATCGTTTGGACCTTTATAGGTCATAGTCTATCTCATGGATGAGCCATGGAATGCACCACGTTTGGTTCATGGGTGTATCACGGATGAACCGTGTGTGAACCACAAATGACTCATGGGTAAACCATGGTCCACGGATTTGTAGTGTGGTCATGGACTATGGATTTGTCCTCACTTCCCCTCATGACCATACTACTCGTGGTGTTTAGGACAATAAAGCCTTAAGAGTTTCCCTTGTGTACATGCTACACAACGTGAGATTCTATGGGATAACTCTTTGTGCCATATGCATTTTCATTCTTTGCATTTGCATTCTTTGCATCAAGTTTAGACTTGGATGGCTAATCCAGTCATGCCATTAAGTGCTAAATTCGTGGGTTAACCTCTCTGGTTACCATGGCTTTAAGCTCTTATCATACTGATCTTTAGCATAATTTGGATCAGTAGAGTATTCATGTATAGTCTTGACCAATTTATAAGGCTTTTCGGCAATTTTCTTTAAAGTCAAGGAACTTTGTTTCCTTTGCCCATTGTTTCTATTTGGAAACCATTCAATGGGTCTGTATGGGTGAATAAAATCCATGCCCTTTAGGCAGTGCCTTAGCCGTGGGTCTTATTAGACCGACTATACAAACTTTTATTGTCGAAATATAGCTTATTCATTTAGACAACTATATGTTTCATAATCCATAAGTTTATGTTTGATTATCACAATTGTCATCTTGGACCAAATGGACATTTAGATTCTTCCCCTGTTGGACTCTCTTGATAGAGGTCACGAATATGTTTGGGGAGCTCTATATGTCTTAGTCCCAAATGGTTTTACTTTCCACACGTATGGCTCAATGATTTACTGGTCGGTGTTGTGGTTTAGAAATACCACGGCTTACATGCCCTTGACCATGGCCAAAATTTTGGGTCCACTACCACGGTTATTGTGGTTCCTACGGCCACAGCTCTGGTTAGTTAACCTCGACCATATGTTTTGTTAATAGCCACGACCATATGCCTTTAGGCAAGGTAAAATTGTAATGGAAATACCATGGGTCTGGTCTCAACCACGTGCCTGAATGGGTTTGACATCCACATGCCTTTTGTTATAGTAGTTCGATCAACCATGACTCACATTATAGTGGTCTCGACCACGTCTATGTCATCGACAACGGCTGCGACCAAAATGGTTCATCTAGCCGTGTGGACTATAGTTATGAACGTGGTTAGGTCGAGATAGATCTGGTTCGACCTTGGTCGGATAATGTGCTAGGTCGGGTCGAGTTTCAAGGTCGACAACACACCAAGTTAAACCTGGTTTTGATCCGGTTTCAAGGTCGGATTGGGCCTAGGACGAGATTATCAAACCGAGCTTTAAGGTCGGGATCTTATATGTCCTAGGTCGATGTTTAGTTATTAATCTTCGACCAAGCCATCAAATAATCGACCATTCAACACACATAGTCTTTGGACTATAGGATAATCTTTGTGTCTAATGATTATATATACAGCTTTAGATTTTCGACATTTGAAATCATATATCAACCAATTCAAGAATTTTAGATTTCACACAATCAACCAATCAACACACATGGTTTTCATATTAGGTCATTTTGACGAAAACAATTTATATTTCAACCAAATCAGAATAGTGTGGACGTGGGATATGTATGGTTGATATTCTAAGGCCACACGGCCATGTATGATCGCTATAATGGGATGCAAAACAATCCTAGGTCGATTTCAAGGTCGACAAGGTTTAAACCTCGGTTGTTTTGGGACCGGGTGATGGTATTATCACTTAGTGTATCATGGATGCATCAAACAATTCTAGCATCTTAATTCTCAAAAAATGAATTAATCAAAATCAATCAATGAGTTCTCCACCCGATTCTGGTATATAGGGTTTCAAGGCCCTTATAGGTCTAAGTTAGAGACTAGGATTTTAACAATCCGTGGTGTGGGAACAACATGAACATGATACAAATTCACACGGTGAAGTGATAATGCAATCCAAGCAATCAAACATATTTCATTGATCAAACAAGCTATGCACACGACCACGAAAACATTCAATGATCATCTTAACACTTTAAGTTTTCGGGGTTAAGGTTTCAAGGCCTTTAGATGGTTCCTAGGTCGAGATGGTATGATGTCATCGACCAGGTCGAGGTTGGGTAGGACCATCGACCATGACCATGCAAAATGGAAATATAGCCTAATGATCAAAAATGGAAATTTTCCTAAAATCAAATATGGAAATTTTCCTGAACTCATGCAATCAAAATTTTAGGTCTTATAATATATAGTTTCCAAATTCATGTGATTGTAATCTCAAACAATCTAGCATCTTAACTTTCATAAGATCAATCAAAATGGAAATTTTCCTAAAATTTTCAAGCAATCCAT
Organism: Moricandia arvensis; assembly: GCA_905132765.1. Classification (NCBI taxonomy): domain Eukaryota; kingdom Viridiplantae; phylum Streptophyta; class Magnoliopsida; order Brassicales; family Brassicaceae; genus Moricandia; species Moricandia arvensis. Next base: position 124,825 of record CAJHQP010000857.1, read on the forward strand.
ATTTTAGGGTTTATCCTTTAAACTTCCAATTTCAAGTTCATGGGTGTGTATACAAATCAATCTATCACCCTAACATTCATGAAAGTCAAAAATGGAAACTTTCAAAAATGGAAACTTTCAAAAATGAAAATTTTCAAAAATGGAAAATTTCAAAAATGGAAATTTTGAAAATGGAAATTTTGAGTATGGAAATTTCAGGAAATAGAAAATTTCAAAAATGGAAACTTTCAAAAATGGAAAGTTTGAAAAAATGGAAATTTTCCTAAATTCTCATATCATCCAAATTTTAAGTCTTATAACTGTAGAGAATTGCCAATTTCGAGATTAGGGTTTACAATCAATCTATCAACCTAAACTCTCAAACAAGCAAAATGGAAACATTCCAAAATAGAAATTTTCTTAAAGTCTAATCTCTCTCTCGTTCTTCCTCCTCGACGGCGAACTTCAAACGACTCGTTCTCCCAAACCGTGTGTGAACCACAAATGACTCATGGGTAAACCATGGTCCACGGATTTGTAGTGTGGTCATGGACTATGGATTTGTCCTCACTTCCCCTCATGACCATACTACTCGTGCTGATAACGTGTTGTGAAAGTAGAGAAAGTATGAAGAGACTTTCGTGTTATATCATTAGGTATAAGAGGTGCCCTTTATATATAGGGATTTACATAAGAGATAAATGGAAATAGTACATAAAAGATAAACCACTAATGGGTAATACATGGGCCTATGGCCGACACTCTAATATGAACTTCGGATGGGCTTGGTTATTAGTGATCCACATAGTGATTTCATAACAGTTGGCTCATTTTAACACAACAAACCCATATAAAGAATGTAATGGATAGAGGAAAAAGGGCTTATTTCAACATGAACTTTACGGATCCTGCCTATTCTTTCACAAACTTTATAGTAGTGCTTATTTCATATCGAACTAAACAAAAACTCAAAAATACTACATAAACTTTATGCGTTGTGCATTTTCATTCCCGAACTTTATAGTAGTGCATATTCCATATTAAACTAAACAAAATTAAAAAAAATATTACATGAACTTTCAAAATCATTATATATACATATTGTTCGTCAAAAGTGTAAGTCATCCGTTGATTTATAAAACAATGTCATTTTGGTTAAATTTTATATAATTAAAAATTAATTTTGGAATGTTCAAATTCTCACACTGGTAGACAAGTTAGGACATACTAATTTCTAGACCAAAATAATTTTCTCGTATTGATCATGTAAATATTAACTTATAATAATTTTTAGTTTTATCAAATAAATCTTATCATTTTTGTTTTAGTTTTATCAAATAGATCTACAATTATTTATGTTTTTAATTTAACTTTAAAAATCATTATTTTATAAGTTTAAATCATGTATTATTGATTCAAATATGTACTTTATAAATGCACATGTCTATTCCTTCACGAACTTTATAGGCGTGCATATTTTATATTGAACTAAACAAAACATCAAAAATACTACATGAACTTTACGAGTTGTGCTTTTTCATTTCCGAACTTTATAATAGTGCATATTTCATATTGAACTAAACAAAAATTCAAAAATACTTAAACTCTCGAAATTGTGCTTATTTATTAACCGTCAGAGGTGCATATTTTATATTGAACTAAACAAAACATCAAAAATACTACATGAACTTTACGAGTTGTGCTTTTTCATTCCCGAACTTTATAATAGTGCATATTTCATATTGAACTAAACAAAAATTCAAAAATACTTAAACTCTCGAAATTGTGCTTATTTATTAACCGTCAGAGGTGTTTGTCATACGTTAATTTATCAAAACGACGTCATTTTGGATAAATTCTGTAAAACTGAATTTACCAAAATGACATTGTTTTATAAATCAACAGATGACTTACACATTTGACGACCAATACATATATATAAGCACAATTTTGAAAGTTTATTTAATATTTTTAAATTTTTAATTTACATTATTTATCTGAAATAACGTCATTCAGATAAATAAATAATGATTGAATTTTTTATAGTTTATATATATATAATAATGATTTTGAGAGTTCATGTAGTATTTTTTTAATTTTGTTTAGTTTAGCATGAAATATGCACTACTATAAAATTCGGGAATGAAAAAGCAGAACGCATAAAGTTTATGTTGTATTTTTGAATTTTTGTTTAAGTCAGTATGAAATACGCACTACTGTAAAGTTCGTGAATGAATAAGCATGACTCGTAAAGTTGATGTTGAAATATGACTTTTTCCAATGGATAGATGTTGTGTTTTGAGTTTTGACCTTTATGCCCTCTCATATATAATGCGTCGTTAAGAAACCCTAAGTCCAATCATTTGTTTGGGTCAGTAATCTGGATCTAACCGACCATTCACTCCACTTGTAAACCAAAAGTAAACCCAATTTTAATCCTCTCTCTCTCTCTCTCGAAGATGATAGCTGTGATAGGATTGCTTCTGGGTTTTCTAGTTTCAGCATTGTTCTTAATCCAAGGCAAGCGAAGATCAAACGGTGGTCAAGAGAAGAAGCAATCTAGTAATGATGAGCCTAAAGATTCAACAAAGCCTAAAAGTTACAGCAAGAGTGAAGTCGCAGAACATAACAAAAGAGACGATTGTTGGATCATAATCAAAGATAAAGTCTATGATGTCACTTCTTACGTTGAAGAGCATCCTGGTGGCGACGCCATTCTAGATCACGCTGGTGATGATTCTACTGATGGGTTTTTCGGACCACAACATGCCACTCGTGTTTTCGACATGATCGAGGATTTCTACATCGGAGAGCTTCGTAAGTAAGATAAAAGACTTCTACACATGTGGAACCTTTTTGTGTTGTGTTTTTTTTTGTTGTTGTCTATTGTCTTCACTAGTTCCCATTGTAACGCCAAGTTTCCTCCTTTCTGTTAATTTTAATGGCATATCTCGATTTTGAACTTCAGGGTTTTAGAGTTAGCTTTTGATCTATGCTCTGTTTCAACTGTTCTATATCCATCAGTTTTGGTACATTGATTTAAGAGTAATAGAGACTGTTCAGAAAGCTTGTGGGAATCAACAAGATCATAGAAACATAACTAACAACTTTTAGGCTTAGAATTCGAGTTCCATCTGAGAGAAAACACAGTTCTGATACATCCCACCTAATCTCAAAGAAAAAACTACCAACCTTCATATGAAGAAGATCGGCCTCCAGTTCGGCTAGGACGGTCATAAGGACCTGGTCTGCTTCTATAGCCTCTTCCCTCATCACCTAACTGTCCCATAGCTCCATACCTATCACTTGCTCCTCTGTCCCTGTCATAGCCTCTCTCTCTCCTGCCATAATCATCCTCAATGTGATGATCAGGCATCCTATACCTATCACTCACCAGACGGTCTACATGTGACCGACCATATCTGCATCAAAAGATTAGGACTTTCCTAAACCAATATACCTGTTGGAACTATAATTAGGACCAGAGATAAGAAGAGTTACAAACCTCTCCACACGAGTTTCATATCTGTCTCCACCTTCAAAGCGGTCTCCGTAGCTATACTGCCCACCATCCATGTAACGGTCACGCTCTCTATAGTGTCCATCATATTCTCCAATTCTAGAGCGCACTGCAGGAGGATCTCTGTACCGTCGTCGATCACCACCAGTTGATGGGCATTCTCGTGCCCAATGACCATGGTGCCCGCATTTAAAGCACTCATCTTCAGCACCACCTCCTCCATAGCTTCCATTTCCTTGTGATGGATAGCCTCCAGTCTTACGAAGATGGTCTACATCCTCTCCCCCAGTCTTAGGCTCAGCCTTGTTCACCGAGATGACCCTATCACCCAACTCCCTTCCATGCATGTGCTTAATTGCATCATCAGCTCCACGCTGATCAGTGAATGTAATAAAGCCAAAACCACGAGGGCGGCCAGTATCTTTCCCCACCATGATCTACAATAACACACAAAAAAATACCAATAGTGTTATGAAATAGCAAAAGTAGAACCAAAGAATGCACATGCTAGAAGTGGCAAACAGAAGACAATCAGTGAACATTCCGTACACAATACTAACATGAACAATATATTTCTCATGCATACTAAGTTTCATAAAACCATGGAAATAAATTATTTCACTGGAAGTCCCTAGAATCAAACAACAGACTGTCAAATTACATCCGCATACTTGTAGAGATACAAATCCACAGGGAATCAGGGAGTGTTACATCAGTGATCCTAGCAAAAAATGATGTGGAGGTTAAGCTCTAGCCAAACCAGACTCTAAACCATTGCATGTTATCCCCGCAATCAGGTTTGTCAATCGAATACCACAAAAAGAAAAAGCTAATAAGCTGATCAAGACCATTATTGACCAGCAAGTAATCATCTTGGAGATGCTTCCATGTGGCAACAATTGTACTTATTACAGAACAACAGCAACAAAATTCTTCACAAAAGCTGGCCAAACAGAGCCTTATACCCCAAAAGAACAGGAAAACGTCAGTTTAGGATACCGAGTTGAGACATAACATCAGAAGCCACAAACACAAACTGACATATAATCCGACAACGCTTACTCAAATATACATATAGAGTGACTTAGGTATATATCTCTGATGTCAAAAATAAAGCACAGAACTGATGCTGAGAAAATAGCCATAGTCAAAAGGAACAAGATGAGGATAGACTCCGCAGAACGTGATCTGCATCAAAACCATTGCAGTCCTAAATCTAATCATAGGTCTCTCAAACACAAGTGAGAGAGCAGAACTGCGTGTCTTCTTACTAAGAAATCTCTACTAATATCTCCACTGAGCCTTAATAAACCTCATTTAGATACTTGTGTTGTTCCTCAAGGCATCTCAAAGATGACAGACATTCCACATATCTGAACATCAAACCAAGTCTAACAAAGTTGTGTTGTGAGATATAATCCACCAAATCACAAGTTCCAACACGAGTCTCTGGAATTTGCTATATTAGACCTGACACTCGATGATTTTTCCGTAGCGGTGAAAAGTATCTTGAAAGCTGCCACGAAGATTCTGTTGTCAAGATTCCTATCGCTTTCTCTATCTTTCATCTTTAAGCAACTCTCACTGAAAACAAAAGAACCAAAAAACAAGCCTAACTCTAACTAATATCTCTGTCACAAGTTGAGAATCGGGTCGAGAAACTTGACTCAAATCCCAACCACAAGATGGAAACATTGCATTTGATAAACCCTAACTACTCACCGCTAATCCCAAAGGTAACAACTTTCTGCGTTGGTGTACAATGAGAATCAAATGCTAGAATAGGACACAAGGGCTAAAAAAAATCTGAAATAGACCTCTTCTATTTTCAATTAAAAAGTAAATTAAAAATAATTCAAAATAGTAGGGAAAAGACCATAAAACCTAAAGATTTAACATATTTACTAACTTATACCACTATTATCCTACCCAGATCTGACCCAGATCCAGACCCAAAATCTCACTCAGTTTTCTTCTTCTTCTTCTTTCTTTTTTCTTCTCTATTAATATTCTTTTATCTCAAAACAAAATCAAAAATTTTCTTCAACTATCCACCAAATTTCTCTTTTTATTTCAAATCGATTAATCCATAGTCATAACTAATCAATTATATCTTATCTAAAATCAAATTTCATCTTTTACTTATTAGATTAAAAAAGAACGCAAAGTAATACTAATACAACTAGTATAACTTCAACTAGTACAACTGGTACAACTCAGATTAGTAAAACTAGTACAACTACAACGAGTATAACTAATATAAATAAACTGAGTATAACCATTATAACTGATACAAGTAAAACTTGTATAACTAGTACAACTTTACAATTAATATGGTGATCTTTTTTTAATGTTTTGAACGTATGAAAATGCTAGAAAAAAAGATGATGTAGAACCACTAAGACATGTTGGTCTAATCTTCTCTCGCCTTCATGTATCAAATACATGGATAGTATATTTTAATAATATTTGATTTCGATAATGATTTATTTGCAAGTTGTACTAGTTATACTAGTTGTACTATTTTTTTAAAAAAATTATCTTTATATTTTTGCTCTTAATGCGAAAAAGTAGATGCGGAGCTAAAAAAATATTCAACCATGGTTCCAAAAACACAAGTCACCTGAAAGGGAAGAAGGAGCGTCATCGATGAGTAAGAGTGACTCACCGACGATGAACAAAAAGAAGGACTCCACTGTGAAGAAGAGAGATGATGCAACAAAGAAAAAGAAAGATGCAGTGAAGAAGAAGAGAGATGCGGCAAAGTAGAGTGAAGTAGTGAGGAAAAAGAGGAAGCTCGACAGTGGTGTCCACTAGTTTCGAGATGTGCCAGTTTGTACGTAGTTGAACTAGTTTTTGAGTTGTATATATTCTTACATAGTTGTACTAGTTTATTAGTTATACCGGTTTGTATATAGTTGTATTAGTTTTTGAGTTGTACCGATTTGTACATAGTTGTACTTTGGCAGTAAACTAAAAAATATTAGTTGTACCACATAAAATTTCAACTTAACTCAGTTGTACCACTTCTTTATGTGTACATGCATTTGCCCCAATACAATGAAATCATCAAATTTGTTAATATACACTTGATGTATGTTTTCCAAAAATTATGTGGACAAAGACGTTAACAAACCTTAAAAGTATAAGGTAGATCATGCAAAATAATGTGATTGTGTTATAATTTTCAATTTTTTGTTTCAAAACTTCATATAAATTAAAAGAAACTTTCTCAGTACATACCAATTGGGATATTTGATTGTTTTCTCATAAAGAATACCAAATTGGTTTTGTTAATTTCTGAAATATTAAATTTATACCAGTTGTACCAGTAATACTCGTCTAATATGTAATAAAAAATTATGTCAATTGTTTATATGTCTAGTTTTAGGGGTTGTGCCAATATTTTGACATCATGGCTATATAAGAATATGTTCAATATTTGTTTATCATAATAATATGACTAATATAATTAATAAACTTTGAAATATAAAGTATATAATGCAAAATTAAAAATGTAATATAATAATTTAATAAAAATTTGAAAAACTTAAAAGAAAATAGATGAATTTTTTTTCATTATATACCAATTAGAATATTTATTTGTTTATTTTATGTGTAAATTATACTAGTTATAGAATATTTAATATGTTTAATTGTACGAGTTATACTAGTTGTATCTGTTCGAATGAAAGAATGAGATAAAAAAGATTGTGTGGTTGTGAGTGATTGAGATTGAAAAAATAGAAAAAATTAAAAGAGAGAGAATGAGAGATGTGTAAAATTGTGTGGCTAAGATTAAAACATAGATATGATAATTCAATGACTCATGTTGTCTCTTCATTAATAGCAAAATTGTAATTTTCTTTTATTTGGTCTATTAGATTGTTGTAGATTTTTTTTTTGACCATTTGTCTCATTTGGGATTTTAGTTTGTACAATGAAGAAGATTTGAGTCTTTAAATAAAAACTCAAAGAAAGAACGTGTACTGTAAATTACTAAAACGCCCTTTAAAGCCTTTTATTTACAAGAATAACCTATAAACCCTAAACTTCTAAAACCCTCCTCTCCTCTCTAACAAAGTATCTCCCTTTCCGTCTCCAAGCCCTCTCTCTCTGCGAAACTCACGGTACAAAGTCTCCTCTTTTCGATAAATTTCTCGAAGAATTTCAATTTCTCAGGTTTAGGGTTTTGCAGCTTTGATCTTTGCAGAACAGAAAAATGATAAAGAGAAGATTTTACAAGCTAGAGCATGGTGATAAAGACAGTGGATCCGACTCATCTTGCTTCTCTTCTGATTCCGATCCCGAGTCTGAACAAGAATCAGAGCAATCCGGATCCGAAGACGACGCCGTTGCAGAAGGTTCCCAAGACGATGATGATTCCGTCTCAGAGGGTGAAGAAGAAGATGACTCCCCAGGTTTGTTTGCTTCTTCAATCGAACCGTTAATGACAATGTTTTGAGAAGTTAGGAAGATAAAAGTGACAATCTTGGCTTTAAATTAATGTTGTAGCTGCTGGTGACGATGCTGATGTTGATGATGATGAATCTGATGGTGATGCCTATCGAGGGAGATATGAGAAGACATCGATGCAATACGGTTTAGAAGAACCACCAGAAGAGGAGGAAGAGAACTATATTCTAGGTTGTATGATTAAATGCAAGTCTGTTTACAAATGCAGATATTGCCCAAACACTATTTGTTTGAACGAGAGAACTATGCAAGAACATGTTTCATCCAAGGTAAATTAGTTAGTTTTTATCATTTCAATGCATTGGGTTTTGGACTGAGTATAATAGTTTGAAGGATTAGATGATAAGCATGAGGTTTTACTCAGCTTCAGTCTTGTAGTTATACAAAGTGTTTTATTTTCATTTGACTTGTTTCAGAAACATGCTCGTTCTGAGAAGTTAATGAAAGAAGAAAAGCTTAGAACCGATGATGATGATGATGAAGTTGATGATCTAGAGACGCCATCTCAGGTTTTCTTCTTTTGGCATTTGAGAATATACTAACAAGTTCATCTGATGAGTACTAAACAAATTCTTGCATTAAATATTAGGAGAAGCAGATAAAAGGGAACAGGAGATCACAAAGAAAGGGTAAGAGATCTCAAAATAAAGGAAAGCTCAGAACCAATGATAACAAAGTTGATGATCCTGAAACGCCATCTCAGGTTTGGCTTTCTGACATTCCAGATAATGCCAAAAAGTGCTTTGAGTTCTTCCGATTAGTCCTAACCAAAACTCTTAAATGTAGGAGAAGCAGGTTAAAGTAAACAGAAAATCAAGAAGACAGGGTATGCGATCACAAAAACAGGAAAAGGTAAAGAGTATGGGGGCTTCATTACTGTAACTTGTGACCATGCTTAGTCTGTCCAAAGCCTAACCGGTTCACTTTTATATATGAACATCCAGGTTTCGTCAATCAAAGGTAGAGAAAAAGCAGATGCGACGCCAAAATCTAGAAAGAAAATGCGTCAAACTAAGGATTGAGACTAGTGTGTGTATCTCCAGCAATATGAAAGATTCATCTTCTCCTGAAGGACAGATGAAGGAAACATAAGAGTAGAGTGGGTTGGCTATGAGTCAGTTTTTGCGCTTTTTTACTTGCAAGTTTTTGGTTACAAAATATGTTGCTTGTAACGGATATGGTTTTGATTAATTGTGAGTTATATACAATTTTTGTGTTTTGGTTTAAAGCGATTTGGATCTGTCTAGACTTGGTGTTATTCTGTACTTTTGAACCTCTCTTCCTCTTACAAGGTTAAGTTGTCTACACCTTTTCCAAGCAATCATGCAGGAGCACATTCTGCTTCATCTCGGGTTTCCATGAGCTTTTGATTGAAACCTTTCAGTGCTGCTTTTAATGATTTTGCAGAGACACTGCCCTGTTTTTGGCATTGCGTCGAATCGAAACCCATCTCTAAAGTAGAATAATGGAGGAAACTAGTTACATGTACAATCTATAGCCAAAGAATATGCAAATTCAGACATACATGTAACAGAGTGGAGTCTGTAGCCTAGTAGTTTATGCTAATGCTGCCCCCATGTTGTAAAGCGGGTTCAGATCCGGAAATATACAAGTTGTAAATGAGAAAAAATAAAATAAAACGCGCATATAAGAACATAACTCTCATTGTCACTGTTAAGAGGCTCGAGGACACAGGGGGGTTTACTCGAATGGAGGAGTTCAAAAGACACATTGAGATCCTTGGCAGGTTCAAGCACCCAAACCTGGTACCTCCAAGAGCCTACTTCCAAAGAAAAAGAAGAATGCTTGCTTCCCCCATGGAAGTCTCTTCTCTCTTATCCATGGTTTGTATTGCGCACACACACATACACCCACGCATTTTTATTTCTCTCGGATTCAGACAAGCTTGATGTGTTTATACTCTTGTGTCTTTGTCTGATTGGAAGTAGGGTGTCTGGGAGTGGGAAGCCTCTTCACTGGAACTCATGTCTGAAAATAGCTGAAGATTTGGCAATGGGTCTTGTCTACATTCATCAGAATCCCATCTTAACGCACAGGAACTTGAAGTCCTCCTATGTTTTGTTAGGTCCTGATTTCGAGTCCTGCTTGCTTACAGATTACAGTCTCAGAGATCTCCATGATTCTGATTCAGTTGAAGACACAAGTGCAGCCTCTATCTTCTACAAAGCTCCTGAGTGCAGAGACTCACTCAAGGCCTCGACACAACAAGCTGATGTCTATATAGCTTTGGGGTCCTCCTCCTTCTTGAGCTTCTAACAGGTAAAACTTCATTTCAGGACCTTGTTCATGAACACGGGTCTAATATCTCCAGATGGGTGCATGCGGTGAGAGAGGGAGAGACTGAATCAGGCGTGAGATGAATTCCTCTGATGAGAAACTTCAAGCTCTTTTAAGCATCGCGACAACTTTCGTGGCTATTCAGGCTGAAGACCAGCCTGTGATGAGAGAGGTGTTGAAGATGGTGCAGGATGCAAGAGCCGAAGCAGCAGTGTTGTCATCTTTTAGCAGCGATCATTAACCTGGGAGATGGTCAGATACAGTTCAGAGCTTGGCAAGGGAGGATCATATGAGCATTTGACTCGAAGACGAAATTCAAATCTGGTTCAGAATTTTTTCCTGCCATACAAAAATAACAGCTGCTTTTACACCAAACCTATCAGAAGAAATGACGAATATATTATCTATTGGATTTAAACTGAGTGTATCTTACATACTCTAAAAGTGGAAGCAATGTCAGCTTGATATAGATATATATGTACAGAAGTTCTAACATTTGAAAAAAAAAAAGGATGGAAGAACAAAAAGAGGCCTGTCAGACAACCGTGCGACCACTCCGGAGAGGTCAGACCAAGCCGGATAGCGATCCTCTACAGTGCAGAGAGTCCAAGAACAATCCTAACCGTTAATCACACTCAGATCGCACGGTTATGATTAAGGGGCCTGTCTCCTTAGAAATCAAGGATACAGAGGTACGAGCCTATAGAACAGATCCTGTTCAAGTAAGGTCGTGTCCTCTACCTTCTTCTCTTCGCTATATAAAAAGCACTGCATCTCTGTAAACAAGCGATGTGGGAGAAAATAAATAACTTCACATAACCAATACTCTGCCGTATTTAAACTCAACGCACTAATGCCACATACGTCATCGTTTAGTTTTCTCTGACCAGCCGTGCTTCGTGAATCCATTACATGAGATATGGTTCTTCTGCGTCTTTTTGTTTTATCTCTCTCAATCGAACTGAAGGGAAAATGGTAATTGATGAGTCTAACCAACACAACCATTACCACCAATTCTCTTTGATTTTTTTTTCTTAAATAAGATGTATTTCTTTTTAATATTTGAGACCGTTTAGTTCAACATGTTTTTCCTTCTATTTTTTCTTAAAAAGAGCTTACTAAATGAAAATCAGCTTCAGTTAAACACATGTATAACTTTTTTCTTGTTCTCACATGTGTATAATACTATTTTAATACACTGTTTAATATATTTCATCAATTAAATAAAGACGTAAAGTTTACTCGAGTGGAGGAGTCAAAAGACACTTTGAGATCCTTGGCAGGCTCAAGTACCCTAACCTGGTGCCTCTCAAAGTCTTCTTCCAAGTCAAAAAAAAATGTTTGCGATTACTTCCCCAATGAAAGTATATTCTCTTCTCTCTTATCCATGGTATGTATTGCACACAAACTTCATCAGTTTTGGGTCAGTAAAGCGTGATGTGTTTAATTTTGTGTCTTGTCTATAGATAATAGGGTTTTTGGGAGTGGGAAGCCTCTTCAGTGGACATCATGTCTGAAAATAACTGAGGATTTAGCAATGGATCTCGTTTACATTCCTCAGAATCCCAGCTTAGCTCATGGGAACTTAAAATCATCCAATGTTTTGTTAGGTCCTGACTTTGAGTCCTGCCTCATGGACTGCCGTCTCAAAAATCTTTATGATCCAGACTCAGTTGAAGACACAAGTTCAGCCTCTCTCTTCTACAAAGCTCCTAAGTGCAGAGACTCACGCAAGGCCTCGATGCAACCGGCTGATGTATACAGCTTTGTGGTCCTCCATCTAGAGCTTCTATCAGGTAAAACTTCATTTAAGGAGTTTGTTCATGAATATGGGTCTGATATATCCAGATGGGTGTGTGTCGTGAGAGAGGCAGATACTGAATCAGCCGAGGAGATGAACTCTTCTGAAGAGAAATTTCAAGCTCTTTTGTTGAAAGACATATTGTTTCAGCCCTTGTAGCTGGACAAAAGTGTCATGATATCACAAATTATTTCAGCTATGTTGGGTTGGGATATCACACATACAACAACCAAAAATTAAATTATAGATTACACGAAGGGTTTGTTGGATTAAGTTTGAAGTAGCTTGAGATACAAGCTACCTAATCCTATCGAGTTATGGTTTATTAAAGAGATTATGAAATATCTAAATATGTTAAGTTCATTAGGTTTAGGAGTTATCTATTCCTTTATAAGGAGATGCCAAAGTGTGGTATAACTTATGAGTTTTATGAGTGATTGAGAGCTTACAGTTTTGAGCGATTTTCCTTAAGATATTAATAAAAGAGTTTCTTATTTGTGTTCTTTTAATTGTGTTCGTGAGACTTGATTTCTATATTTGGTATCAAAGCCTTGTGAGATCCTGAGTGAGATCATATCGACGAGTGGGAAAGCAAAGGAAGGAGGAGGACCATCATGATTCGATGTCCCATGCTTAATTCAAAAATTATACTGTATGGTCCATGAGGATGAAGATCACGCTTAGAGTACACTAGGTTTGGGAGACAATCGAGATAGAAACAAAGAATGTCAAAAACAATGACATGGATTTGACTCTGTTATTCCAATCAATACGCATATTCTCATATTACAAGTAGGAGTACTCGATTCAGCTAAACAAGTATGGGAAGCAATTAAAAACAAGACATGTAGGCGCAAAACGAGTAAAAGGAGCTAGACTTTAGACCTTGATGAATGAGTTTGATCATTTAAAGATGAAAGATACAGAAAGCATCGATGATTTCGGAGGAAAGCTATCAGAACTTGCGCCAAAATATGCTGCTCTAGGAGCAAACATCTAAGAAGCAAAACTTGTGAAGAAGTTTTGAGGAGTCTCCCTCATAAAAGTATATTCACATTGTGGCTTCGCTTGAACAAGTACTTGATCTTAATACAACAAATTTTGAAGACATCATTGGTCGCCTAAAAGCATACGAAGACCGAATATTTGATGAAGAAGAGTTAGAAGTAGATCAAGGAAAACTGATGTATGCAAACCCCGATGGACAATCTAGCCAAACAACTAGTGTCCCACAAGATCAAACAAATCGGTTTCCACAAGAACAAGCAAATTGAGACTACTATTATGGAGATACATAAAGAGGGAGAGGTCGATGTGGACACTCCTATTATAGAGGAAGAGGTCGTGGCCGATTCAATGGAGGAAGAGATGCAGAATAACCTGTTTTCGATATGATAAGATTGGACACTTCACAACGCAATGTTCAGACCGTCCCCTTAAGAATGTTTCAATGAGAAGGCGATGAACTTATGATGCATGAGGTGGTGTTTTTAAATGAGAAGAATGTTCTGCCTGAAAAATACGAAACAAACACCGGAGGAGAAAACATATGGTACCTTGATAATGGAGCCACTAATCATATGACTAGAGATCGAAGATATTTCTCGAAGCTTGACAATAATATTACTGGGAAAGTAAGATTTGTTGATGATTCACGCATCGATATTAAAGGCAAAGGAACAATATCATTCACTAATATGAATGGAGATTCGAGAAAGATGACATATGTTTACTTCTGTCATGATCTGAAGAGTAATATTATTACCTTGGGCCAAGCTACAGAGGAAGAATGCGACATAAGGATGAAATGAGAAGAGTTAACAACGCACGATCAACATGGAAAGTTGCTCGTCAAAGTTAAAAGGTCGAAGAACAAATTGTACAAGGTTCACATGGGAATAAAAGCAGATACTCATCTCTATATGTCATCAACAAACGAGTCAAGAAGATGGCACTCGCATATAAACTTCTAGTCTTTAAAGGCCATGATACAGAGGAGCTCGTACTCGGTATCCCGAAGTTCACATTGAAAACAAAGTATTTTGTTCTTGCTTGCTTGGCAAGCAAGCGAGACAATCGTTTCCTAAAGCCACCACATATAAAGCAAATGAGACACTTGAACTGCTTCACAAAGACTTATGTGGACCCATAACGCCGAGTACACTTACTGGGAACAAATACATCTTTGCCATTATCAACGATCATACTAGATACATGTGGACAATATTATTGAAAGAGAAGGCTGAAGCTTTCAATAAATTCAAGAAACAAAAAACCATGGTGGAACAAGAGACTGGAAAGAAGATCAATGTTTTCAGAACATACATAGGAGGAGAGTTCGTGTCTCAAGAGTTCAATGAGTATTGTGATAGTTTTGGCATCAAGCGACATCTAACGGCTCCATACACACCTCAACAAAAAACGGTGTGGTAGAGTGAAGAAAGAGAACTATGATGGAGATTGTGAGAAATGTTTTGAAGCATATGCATATGCCAAACTATCTTTGGGGAGAAGCTATACAATACTCCACATATATCTTGTATTGGGTAGCTACTCGTGCACTTAAGGAGTAGACTCCATAAGAAGTATTTTGCTATAAAAAGGCGTGCATTGAACACTTGCGGGTTTTCGGGTGTATAGCGTATGCAAAAGTGGAAGCAAAACTATAGAAGAAACTTGATGATCGCACACATATGCTAGTACACCTAGGAACAGAGCCAAGCTCCAAAGCATACCGATTGCTTGAGCGACATACTCGGAAGGTAATAGTAAGCCAAAATGTCATCTTTGACGAAACAAGAGGCTGGAATTGGAGTGTAGATAATTTGGAGGTGCACAGCGTTGTCAAATTTGTGGTTACACTTGGGAGATTTGGGAATCATGGGACAATCGATCATGCCGAGAAAGAACAACCTTGTATAGAGCAAAGTGCTAATGGAGAATACACAACACAATCACCCGAGAATGTTGATTTAGAGCGACACAACACAATCACCCGAGAATGTTGATTTAGAGCATGATGATGATAATGAAGAAGAGACTACAGAAGATGAGCCACAAGCACTAAGAAGATTATAAAGACAACATGTGAAGCCAAGTATCTCGACGACTATGTAATACTAGCCGAAGAACTTGGAGAAGAAATACTAATGTTCTTAAACAATGAACCAAGAAACTTTGATGAAGCCAAGGAATCGAGAAAGTGGACACAAGCCTGGGAAAAAGATATACACTCTATTGAGAATAAGGATATCAAACAAAGTCCTACATTGGATAATTAGACAAGGAGTGTCTAATATATAAAGAGATGTCCAACTCTAATAGTACGAGGCCTTTTGGGAAGGAAACCAAAAGTAAATCCATGGGGGCTTGCCTATTAGGCCCAAAGTGGAAAATATCGTACTAATCATAAAATAAAGAGTTGGACATGGGACTTTCATGATCCCAACAATTGGTATCAGAGCGGTTTGACGAAGATTTGCAAGAAGACCAAAATACCCTTCAAGTAAGAAAGGGAGGTTCGGCAGAAACTAGTCAAAAAGATCCTTGAAGTGTGGGAAGAATATTCTCAAAGTAACCTTGCGATAAATGAGTTTTGCTGAAAGGAACATTCTCAAAGGAAGCCCTCCGATTACTGCTACAAGATGGTGCCAAGATGATTCACCGAAGGAAAAACACACGAGATGAGTGTGGTCCTTAGTTTGAAGGGGAGAATGTGAGATATCAAACAAAGTCCCACATTGGATAATTAGACAAAGAGTGTTTAATATATAAAGAGATGTCCAACTCTAATAGTACGAGGCCTTTTAGGAAGGAAACCAAAAGTAAATCCATGCGGGCTTGCCTATTAGGCCCAAAGTGGACAATATCGTACTAATCATAAAATAAAGAGTTGGACATGACCTATCACGATTCCAACAATAATAACAAGTGGGTCTTGGTGGATCTTCCATAAGGAGCAAAGACAATTGGTTTGAAGTGAGTATTTAAGATCAAATACAAATCACGGCTTGTCGCTAAAGGATATGTGCAACGACATAAAATCGATTTTGATGAGGTATTTGCGCCAGTTTCGTGAGTTGAGACCATAATACTTTAGTAGTTTGAATACCAACCTTTTCACTCTACTAAAAAGAAAAAGCGTACCAGGGAAGAATATGATTCTAGGGTATGAAGAGATAAGGGATGGGTTGGGCGTTAGTCAAATAAAAGAAGCGTACCAGGGAAAAAAGATAAATCAGAATAACAATATTTGTCTTCCTGTTCGATAGAATGTCCACGGGAAGAAAATGGGCTAGGAATTAGAGAGAGAAGGGGAATGAATTGAAGCCTAAACCACATCACTTTAGTTTAAGGAAGCAAAGTCAGGTACTAAACTTCCAAGAGTTTTTTACATTCTTCATGTGCTAGACACAATGTTTGGGTCAGAACTCATAATCAAAAAGAAGAGAAGGAAAGTAGGGTATGAGATGAAAAGAATTAAAGTTGAGCAAGAGATTGCTCATTGGATACGGAGAGGTAGGGACATCTTTGAAACAGCTGGAAAAATGGACAAAGCTTACATTCAAGCAGAAGAGGCAAAGAGAAAGACTCGAGCAAGAGGGCATGTCGATGTGGTTCGAAGCCAAGACGAGGAAGAGGGCAAAGAGTAGAGACCGACACTAGTTTTATGGTAGGCTACTCACACCTGTTACATCAATAAAGGAGGTGGTCTTGTGGAATTGGAAGAAGCATAAGGTCAGTTACATGAGACAGATTATAAAACGTATTATGACTGCAAGGTTTGGTGATCGTAGGGTGAGTTTGAGAAATACAGAAATGGAGTATAAAAATGATAAAAATCAAGCATGATCTAGAAGTTGGGAAGCTGCTACATGGACTTAAGAGGCTGCTGAAGATTGAAGAAGCTTGCAAAGTGGATGAGGCGTAAGCTCAAACTCAAGCACAGTTTTGAGGACAAGCAGCTCATAGATATCTTGAAGGCATGGAGTGAGGAAGAGCAGGGAGTTCAGAGTGCAGCTGAGGAGTGATGTCCTGCTTAGTATAATTAAAAGAGCAGTGAAAAGAAATGATACAACAGAGGGGAAGAACAAGATGTCTTGTTTGTTTGAGTTAATGCTGCCAAAAGTTGCTAGAAGGAGCCAAATGATCAGGAACCGTGGTTCTAACTGGTGCAAGCTTCTTGGAACTTGAACAAGGGATGTGATTCACGTTTAGGAGCTGCTGATAGCCAGGATTCAGAGGTTGCAATAACTCCAAAAAACACATGTCCAGCAGAAAAGACAGAAGAGATATTCAGAGCAGTTTACAGAATCAAGGAGTGTTGTGAGCTCTAACTTCATCAAAAAGTTGGTTAGTTTGAAGAAAAGTTTTAAGGCAGCAGGTACCATAGACATGAACTAGACAGACAATTGTGACATAGTGGATCATATGACCAGACGAGTCAAACGCTAAAGCAGCGGTGTGAGCTACTGAGATAACAAACATCTTATATGGAGAAGAGCACAACTTAGACACTCGCAAGTGTCAGTGGCAAAAAGAACCTGCTTCTTATCAAATGTTACAGAAGATGTATCTGTAGTGAAGAAAGTAGGCAAGACTCTCTACTTCACTCCTCAGAGATTCCATTCTCCAAGGCCACCTGAGCTGTATCAAAATGAAATTTATTGTGGTGAATGGAGATGGGCGCCGCTAGTTCAAGTCGAGAGATTCTATGGCTTCTTCAATTTCAAGGAGGAGAGGTAGAGTTGGATGATACTTTTCAGGGGAAAAGGTTTTTAGTAGCAGAGCGAGAGGCTATTAGAGGACCTCGAGTTCATGAATCTTCAGTGTTGATCAAGGGGACTTCTCAGGGAAATGGGAGAGAGAGATCGCATGGCAGTTTCAGGAGTTCGACCTTGAGGACAAGTTCGGTTTTAATGGGACGGGAAATGATACATGCCATGATCCTATTCTCTACATACAAACGCAGCAAGGCCCAATCAAAAGAGAAGTGAGTCACTTAGCACAGCTAAAGGGCGATTCTAAAACTGATGAATAAGAGATAAAGACTATGTGAGGTGGCTCCTTCACATGGGTTGCCGTCAAGGTGGCATAATCTTCTCTAGTATAAGTAGTAAAAGATTGTATTGAGAAAGTTATCGAGTAATTAGAGAGTGGTCACATGAGAGAGTGTGTCTCATGTTTTTTCTCTTTGTATACCGTTTCTGAGCAACAAGAACATATTTGTACTTTGTTTATCAGATTGTTACCTTTTTATATTCAGTTGGACTTGGTAAAAACTTCATTCCAGGAGCTTCTTCATGAATATGAGTCTGACCCAGATGGGTGTTACACATACAACAACCAAAAATTAAATTATAAATTAGAGGAACGTGATCATGAAGGTTAATGGATAACACAAACAAGTAGTTTCGCAGTCTGTATAAACTATTACCATAAACTACAGTAGTCTCACATACCTTCAACTACAAAGAGATGTACCTGTCACAGAAGTCTGCTACACTTGAAATCTCCTCAAAATCTAACAATTTGAACACCTCTTGAAGTACAAACCTGGAAAGAAAAAAAATTAGTCTTCACTTACATGTAGTCTTATTTGACAGTCTTTACTTACCTATAATCAATTTTTCAAATTTGACAGTCTCTTTGTCGCTATATAGTAAGGATTATGTCTTTGATTAGTCTTGTTTTTTTTGTCTTTAAGAGTATTCTAAGCCATGAGTGGATATTAATTTGTTCTCGCTTCAGACTTATTAAAACCGTTTGGTCGTGTTATTCCCATCCAAATGGTTCTCGGTTCACATTGTCTTTATCTAAGCCGAATTCTAAGATCAACCGATGGGTAATTTTTTTCCATTGTACAAGTCTTTGTAACCCATGTGTAGTCTTTGACTTGGGACTTTCTTAAACTAGTTTGGTTCGTTATACTCCATTCCATCCAAATAATCCAAAACAGACTTTGGTTAATTGTGTGTAGTAAAAGAAATCTGTTTTCAGTTATAGTCTGAGACTTATGACTCCTCTAAACCGTTGGTATTTTTTTGACCTAACGAGTCTTTAAGTTGTTGGTCATTATATTCATCCAACAGAATGAAAAGTCAACCCATAGTTTTCCCTTTATTCCATCCAGCAAATCTATAACCGACAGATTGTCTCTTTTTAAAAGACCTTTGTAAGTTGTGGTTACTGTGTGTAGCTAAGAGTTTTGTTTTCAGTTTGTTGTCTCTCTGTCTTAAGACTTTCTTAAAACCATATTGGTCGTTACACTCCATCCATTGGGTCTGAGATTTATGACTTCTCTAAACCGTTGGGTCTTTGAATCGTGACTTGTCTTATATGTCTTTGTCTTAGGATTTTTGTAAGCCTTGGGGTCTTTTAACTAACCTGCCTTTTATGTCTTTGTCTATAGACGTTTGTAAGCTGTGGGGTAACCGTTTTCTCAAGCCGTGGGTCTTCAACTGACATGTCTTATATGTCTTTGTCCATAGACTTTTCTACTTCCTTGTCTTAATACTTTTGTAAGCCGTGGGTAGTGATGAAACCGAATCTGTTTTTATTTTCTAGTCTTTTGTCTTAAAGACTTATCCAAATAATCAAAAACAGATTCTCTTAACCGATGGATCTTTTAACATACATGTCTTATGTCTTTGTCTTTTAATACTTTTGTGAGTCTTTTGTCTTAAGACTCTTGTAAACCGTGGATCTTTGAACTGTGACATGTCTTGTATGTCTTTGTCTAAAGACATATATCTAAGCCGTGGGTAGTGAGATAAAGATCTGTTTTTGATATGTAGTCTTTTGTCTTAAAGACTTACCTTGCTCGTTACACTCTATTCCATCCGAATAATCATCAAAAACAGATTTCTCAAGCCGTGGGTAGTCACTTGTCATTAGACCTTTAAGCTGTGGGTAATATAAGTTACTTCTAGGGTCAGCAACAGGACAATGTTCCATTCAGCAAATCTATAACCGAGCCATTGTCTTAATTTTGTAAGCTGTGATTAGTTTTTTTTACCATCCACCAAGACTTTTCATCCCTCTTTTTGTCTTACGACTTCTTTGAGGTGTTTGGTTGTTTTCCCCCCAATTTATATGGTTCTTGGTTCCCATTCATATCCCATCCGTAATTCTTTTAACCGACCTGTCATTAAAGTCACAAAGACTTTGTCAGCCGTGGGTAAGTAGAGTTATTGGGTTTTTTTAACTAACTTGCCTTTATGTCTTTGTCTAAAGAGGTTTGTAAGCCGTGGGTACAGTAAGGAATCTGTTTTTAAAATTGTCTTCAAGACTTTTGTAACGTTGGTCAAAAACAAAATTTCTCAGACCGTGTGGGTCTTTGATTTTAGTGTCTTGAGACAAATTTTGTAAGCCTTTGTAAACTTTAGTAGCCATGGGTAGTGAACTAGTAAAGTATGTCTTATGTCTTAATACTTTTGTAAGTCTTTGTCTTGAGAATTTTGTAAGCCGTGGGTAGTGAGCTAGTGAATCTGTTTTTAATTTGTATCCTTTTGTCATAAAGACTTTTCTTTATCCTTTATCGTTAAACTACCAGTCCATCCAAATCATCAAAAACAGAATTTCTGAAGCCGTGGGTAGTGAAGACTATTAAGCCGTGGGACTTTAAACTGACCTGTCTTAAGTCTTTGTCTTAATACTCTTACTTTTGTAAGTCTTTTTCTTAAGACGTGGGACTTTAGTAAGCCGTGGGTATTTCAAGTGACATGCCATATACATCTTTGTCTAAAGACATGCCTTATACATCTTTGTCTAAAGACTTTTGTAAGCTGTGGGTCATTTACCTTATGTCTTTGTCTAAAGACATTATATGTAAGCCGTGGGTAACTGTTTTTGATTTCTCAAGTCTTGTCTTAAAGACTTTCTTAAACCCTTGATCCTTATACTCCATTCCATTCAAAAACAAATTTTCTCAAGCCACGGGTCAGTTAAATAAGGATCTGCTTTTGATTTCTCAAGTCTTTTGTCTTAAAGACTTTTTTGAACCCTTGATCGTTATACTCCATTCCATCAAAATAATCAAAAGCAGATTCTCTCAAGCCGTGGGTACGTATAATAAGGATCTGCTTTTGATTTTAGTCTTTTGTCTTAAAGACTTTCTTGATCCCTTGATCGTTATACTCCATTCCATCAAAATAATCAAAAGCAGATTCTCTCAAGCCGTGGGTACGTATAATAAGGATCTGTTTTTGATTTTAGTCTTTTGTCTTAAAGATTCTCTTAACCCATTCCATCCAAATAATCATCAAAAACAGATTTCTCAAGCCGTGGGTCAGTAAGTCTCTTGTCTTAAAGACTTTTAAGCCGTGGGTCTTTTAGGGGCAGCAAAGGGACAATGTACCCAAACTAAGAATCTGACAGAACACTATTAGATTAGTGTCTGTCAAAGATCTTTTTGGGTTTGAAGTGGAAAACGAAAACCTCAAAACAAAAACAATAGAAGTTTGTCTAGCATTATAATCTCTTGGGTTTGACAAAACAATTAAACAAAAGGCTTCGAAATCTTCTTGTTGTCAAATTCAAAAAACAAAACCAGTTTGCTCATGTCAAAATCCCAAGACAATGGTGTTTAAATAAAGAAAGAATCTCATGTACATAGAAAGAGAATTTACCTTAATGACAGGTTTCACAAGGAGTCACTGCAAAAACATTCTGCTATAAAACCCATGTACGTTGTTGTATCAGCTCTTGCTTCAGCACTTGATGTTGCCTTTCAGCTCTTGCAT